>BQUP01000002.1:2725272-3004480 GCA_022835595.1 Cystobasidium ongulense
CTTACTGCTTTCAACAAGAATACCTTCAATCTGTCCTGTGTATTGCGGATCGACGGCTTTCACTTGCGGCAGAAGATCCCTCAAGGTTTTGTGATCTTCAAATTTAAGCCTTCTAATGTAGAATTAAGCAACATCGCCCTCCACCTTACTTTCATCCTTGTCCTCGTCCAGCTCGACTTCGGCCGGGCGTAGCTGCACCAGCAAGGGACTGTGCTCGATGACGCTCCATAACGGGTTCTGGGATTCCGCGGCATTGCTGGAGTTCATATTGCTCTGTTCTAGCTGCAGGACCAGCGCCATCTCGCCAATATCCGACTTCAGGAGACTTTAGGGCTTCCATAAGCATATCCATTTTATCCAGACCATGTTGACGATGCCATGTTCTGTGGCATGAACAGCCGTAGCACAGTGCATTACTTCATTTAGAACCTCCGGAGTAGCGACAAGCTTGGTTTGAGACGCCGGTAGTGCCTACCAAACGCCATACGAAGCTCTTATGAACTAATCTACTCTCTTACGTAGACTCATTGGTCTTTCTGAAGGCTGCTTCACGTCGATTTTGATTTTTGATCCGTCTGCCACAGGGATTCCCATTGCCGAGGTAGCGGTTCTGTCATGGCAATTGGACTTCCATAGGCATATCCTTTTGTATTTAGACTCTTCTGCAGCTTTCCTGAAGGTGGTATAAGTACCCTTTCGCTTTCTTCAAGCGATACCGCTCGTCTGCTTGTCGAGCATGATCCAGAGTCCTGAGCAGCCGCTCTAGCTGGGATTCTTGTAAACCCGGTAGCAGTGGAGCGACGCTGTGTGCAGATGTACAGGCGGCGCTTACAAGGGGTGCATTTTGTTGGACTGTCCAATAAAGCCAGAGTCCGTTATCTGCCGATCCGTAAGCAACAAATGAAGCTTGATGGCTTGAGGCATTTGTTCAGGAAATGGCTTTGCGTATGAATGCCTTGGTATATTGACGTTCGACCAAGACGAGTACGGAGTGTAATCAATTGTTAATCAATTTACAGGTGACCGCCGAAGCGGTCGAAAAAGGAAGAAAGGCAAGGAGCAGAGAAGGCCTCGAGCGCGCTTTTATACTTTAGTTCTGGAAGATTGGAAGAGCTAGTGATTCCAATTTAGTCAGCATTGCTTCAGCCTTCCACTTCAGTGGATATCTAGTGGATATGAAAGATTTTCTCTTCCGCCTCGACCCCAATTTCTTCTCTTCCACTGTTCCAGGAGAAACACCTTGGGCTTGAAAAACGCAACCTTGGTGTAAATAAGGAAAGTACTTGAGCTTCGAGTGTGAGTGCAGAGGTAAGAGGCATCTTGTAACAGGAATTCTTAGAATCGTTTGCGGAAGACAAAAAATAACGAGCACTCCCCAACACAGAAAGAGCACGTCCTTTGTCCATTCTGGCAAAAGTTAAACACACCCAACGCCGGACTCGAACCGGCAACCTTCAGATGATCTATTGAATAGAAGTCTGACGCGCTAGCCACTGCAGAGGAAGCAGATGTTAGTTAAGGACGTGAGAGAATGAGCTGGAAATAGACTTTCTTGCGCCAGCCGGGCGACGGATGCTGTGCTCCCTTTTTCGTAAAGATACTATATATCCCTACTCTTTCGTGCGTTGCAGTTTTGCAGGTTCTTTCAAAGCTTCGGCAGTTTTGGATCACCGGCGCGACATTTGTATAGATCTACAAGCAGATTGACTAGGGCTACAAGCATTTGACTCTTTGCTCGGTGAGGAAGACGTATACCATCATATTGTACCGTGTATTACTGATTCTAGGCGACTTGATAAATTTTGAGTGGCGGACTCGGGCCGAAATATGGGCGCACATTCCTTGTCGGGAAATCGGAAGCGGAGTTTGCTCTCAGAAAAGAAAGGAGAACGATTCGGGCGGGAATGAAGCGTCTTGGATAGCTTCTTCTTTCACCAGGTCTTCGACTGTATAACCGAGCTGACGACAAGTTCCACCAGGCGCAGTATTCAGGCACTGAAAGCCAAGTGAGTCTATCAAGAGACTTTCAAAGAGGTCGGTTCGAAGGTCCCCTCGACTTTTGATCACAGAGTGATGGCCTCCTTCTCCTACACTGAATCGCAGAATAGGAACTTCGTAGATTTCAATCTTTCCCTTGTAGGTATCAAGAAGAGTCTTCATCAATCCCCAGACACCTTGCGCAGCTTGGTCTTGGTCGTCAACTTGCCTTCCAACCGGTGTATTGGCCACGGTAAATCCGCCGTAAGAAAGCCATCGCTCTCCCTTCAGATCGTAGCTTCCCTTAAGGAGACCTTCGATGTGTGCCGCATAGTGTGGCTTCTTGGCTTTGACTGCGTCTAGCAACTTCCAGACGCTCTCATGATCTACAAACTTAAGCCTTCTAACATAAAATTGGGCAAGGTTACCCTCTTGTTCACTTTCAGGCTTTTCATCGTCAAGCTCGACATCATCAAGCTTTTTCTGCAATAGCATGGTGCTGTGTTTGATAGAACTCCAAGTGAGAGGATGAAGAAAGAAGTCTAGTAACATGTTCTGCAGCTCTGTTGACGCAGGAATGAGAGTCTTCTGAGTCTGGGTGAGCAGCGGTCTGCTGTCGGTCAGTCGAATGTGGTCCAAGGTCGCGACGAGCCGCTGGAAGGGTGGATCTAATGCAGCCGGCAAATCTTGTCGCCAAGCCGCTGCCGCTTCTAATTTCTTCTGCCACCTCTTACTGAGAGCCTTTACAGCTGCTTCTCTGACATTATCTTCCTTTTTCTTGCCCTTCTGGCGCTTGGTAGACGGTCCAGTTGGTTGCGACGGAGCAGCTCTCTTCAGCGATCCGAGGGTATCAGGAAGCGTAGTGGGAGCAGAAGTAGTCATTCTTGTCTATCTGAAAGGGGATGGATGCTGCCAAACACTCCATTTATCAGCTTATTTCGCCTTGCGACCGTGCCTTCGGCCTGCAAGCACCCGATGAACAGGCATCACGCGTACTTTGAAGAAAACCGACGCGTAAGAAGGCTGTTGCAATGCCGAAGCGAGTATACTAATAGCCTTCGCAGATGCTGAAGTGCTTGAAATGACTGCTGTGAGATATTATGTATGCTGATGCGTTTAGACAAGGAAAGGTAGTCACGAAAGCCTCGATGTGGCGAATACCGCGTACATTTATGCCAGGGCCTTACTGACGATGCCTTCAGATTCGCACCAACAGCAAATAACCCAAGCGCATCTTTACACACATACGCCTTTCCCTTCTCCACACTTCATCTCAATCGCTATGGCAAGTAACGCTACCCTTACAGTGAATATCCCCGCGCCAGACGGGTCGATAATCAAAGTCGACGTTAAGGCCCCATCAGAAACAACGCTATCATTGCGCAAGAAGGTAGACAAGTTCATCAGAGCTTCTTATGTTATATGGAAGGCTCTACCAAGCTCTCAGACCAAGCTTGTTGCGACTCCAGAGGTTCTGGACGAAGTCATACAAAACGCAACAGCTTTTCATGCCACTGAGCAAGGCATCGTCAACATGGTCTGGATAAAAAAGGATATGCCCATGGAGGCCCTCAGGTATCGTGAGGTTGGATACTGGCTAGATGGTGCAGGTCCAGGTCCACGGGCAGAACAAGCGGAATTGCAGGTGATGCGCGCAATCCCAGAGCCCATCATGGACTATATTCGCCGCTCCCAAGATCATAACCTCATCTCTCACTATCTATACGCTTTCATCGACTTCTGGGTTCTTATCTTGCTCCACCTCCTTACCTGGCTCGCCTGCCTTTTCTGGTACGGATATCTCTGCATAATCTGCCCAATTCTCATCATCGGTGAAAGCAGCAAACTCTTAAATCTTCTTTTGCGACTTCCCCCAAGATTACTCTTCCGAGAAGATCTTTTAGAGCAAGACTTCTTTACATTTCTCAACGGTGTATTCACCCTGGACTTTCTGAAGAGTCTTTGCATTACCACAAGCTTCAAAGAGTGGGAAGAGCTCGAGATGGACTCCGACGACTTTCTTCAAGCCATTGGCGTACCTATAGTGATTCAGTATGGCCCGCTAGCTCATCACTACGGCATTTACATTCCGAAATATCACCCATACGGCGCAAATCACATCCTCTCAGTAGGAGTCGACATGGATCGCCTAGATCGCCAAATCCGAAGACTCGCAGAACTAGCCACACGTATCGTCAACGCCGCACCGGCATTTCCCCTAGATGGGAATAGAAAAGACAAACTCATCAAACTTCGTCATTTCATCATGGTAGAAGCTCAAAAACTCGGAGTTCTCACTGAATTGGACGCTCTAAAAAATAACATGAGGCAAACAAACCTAGCTTTTCGAGGTACACAGCAGGTAGCTGCTATCCGAAACACAGGGGTAAATACTGGATCAGGCCAGAATCCAAACGCGTTGTAAGCTCTGTCTGTGTTTTTCCCACGTCGCGAAAATCTATGGCTTACCGTTGTGATAGGCGGGGCCTGACTGCTGTCAGAGCGGAAGACGAGAAGTTGTCTGACAAGCGCAAAGCATGGGCGGTCATTCAGATCAATGAGCTGAGGGAGAAGATGGAGGACGGTCACAACATTAGACTCCTCGCATGCCCTTCTATATTGGAGCACGGATCTACGGGTCACGCCCGCTGGCTCTACAGAGCTGTCGCGCAAAATGCAGATCTTGTTAATGCAGCCTGCGCAACTTCACTCAATAATCCTCTCACTGCTGAACAGCTTAAAGCTTTAGATGAGGGCCACGACAGATGTGGTCTAGAACGAAAGGATGATACAAACACCATATCAACCTCCAGGGCGCTTCAAGCCTTAAGTCAACAGCCCAAAGATCGTCCCTCTAGACTGGACATATTCAGGATAGACTGCCCCTACTGCAAGCGCATCTGGCTTATCAAGCAAACATCCTTCCCAGCCCACAAATGCCTAGTTCTTCTGAAGGAGACCATTCTTCCACTTCGCGAAACCTTGCTGCGGAACAGGTCGGAAATTGAAAAAGAGGCGACACAAAGCACTCTGGACGATGTCCCATCTTTTTCGACAGGAGTTTCCCGACGCCCTATCTCCTCTCCCCTGGCTTGGACAATAGGGGACAGACTTACAGGTGAAGAAGCCTTCTGGGAACACCCAGACAGCAACACCAAGGAAAAGCACCGGGACCCCAAGCCAAATGAGCCCGTCTATATCCGTGCCATAGACCTACGCGGTCGTCTCTACCTTTCGTGCCTCCAACGCTCAAAGCTGCAGTACCCCTATCAGCTCCTAGCTATACCAGGATACGCAGCCGAGCTTTTCGACCCTGCGACAAAAGCTCTCAAAGATCCTGAAGGTTATAGCGTCGGGACGGTGGGCTCGTACGTTCGTAGGTATCCTGCCTTCGAAAAGCGTCTCAAGGCTCCGGAGAAGGCCAACCTGAAGAAGTTTGATGCCGTCCCGGTATTACTCTACGGCAAGGACAATAACGCCTGGAAAGAGGAGCAGATCCGCAACATACTCAGGGGTAACGACCCTCGTCCAGTTCATCCCGAGTTTCCGTTGCTTGATATACAGGATGCCGTACGAGAACGAGTCACGCGGGACTTATTGCGACCGGAGGAAAATGCCTAGGTTAGCAAAATTCAGGAAAGATAGCTGATCGTATGCGACAGTATCCCTGTCGGACTTGAGAAGATCGCTGCTATAAAAGGTTGTGTCATCGTCCAGTAACTGTCTGCCTTGATTTGGAGGAAATCGTGGAAGGGAAGCGGTCAAGGTTAGATCCGAAGAGAAGCTTTTTCAACACCATATCAGCATATGCATGTAATTCCTAGTGCTATTCAAGTTAGAACAGCTTAGCAACATTCTGAAAGTAATGACCAAAGACCGCTTACTCCCGAACCTACGCTACTTGGAAAGATATACATGTCACTTGTATTTCTACAGAGCGGCCTCGGGTTTCAATCAGAGTCTTCGCCGACTGGTTAACCTGAAAGGCCTTGATAGAAAGCTCGATCACGTCGTGCACGCACGAGGAGACAGATTGCACTCCTGCAGAGCACCTACTGAATCTCACTACCTCTGATTCGCTCATTGTCAGCACTGCAAGGCCTGGCTGGCCTGCCGGACCCGGAACGAGTTGTCAAAGCCGAGCCTCTAGCTACATCAATCTCTGAAATTTGGCCACAAGCTGTGAAATTGGAAAGTACTCAGTGACGGGTAGCGGCAGCAACACAGCTTCTTTTATGTCGTCCAATCCTCCTCGAGGTCGCGGGAGAGGCCGAGGGGTAGGTCGACCTAGCTCGTCCAGGCAGCTTTCGCCGCCTCCAGATGGTCCGCAGGACGCCTACTCGGCACAATCCGCCGTAGAGCCCCAGGAAGACAATGCAACGTACCAAGACCCTTCACCGAGTGCAGTCAAAGCTGAAAGCTCTACAGATGCAACATCGGCTGGGCCATCGAGACCAAGGAATCCTGCAGCAAGTCTCCTTCGCAGAAATGACTACACCACATCAACCAAGATGAAGTTCATGCCCACAATGGTGAAGCGCAAGTCCAAGCCCGAGTAAGTAGTATCTACTTTGTTAAAATGTACTACTCTGATAATCCTGTACTATTTTGGTGCACCACGTATCCAGAATACAAGTCAAAGAGGTATGCGTGCCATGTCGTTCAGCCGAAGCTACCAGTCAAAGCTCACAGCTTCCTTACCTCTTCATGTAGGAGCAAGTTGAAGAGTCTCTAGCTGATCCTTTCAGCGGAAGAGGCAGTGGGCGTGGCAGAGGTCGAGGGCGGGGAAGGGGAGACGACAAAGAACCCCGTGGCCGTGGGCGAGGAGCCAATGATTTCGCAATGACCGCTACCGGCGCCTTTGGCTTTGGTCCTGCACAACAAGGTCAGTCACCAGCTATCTCAATTCGCGCTGAGTGAGCCAACTGAACCTGCACTACTTTAGAACGAGCAAAACGCTTAGGTACATCCGGCAGTTGGGGAGGAGGCGCAGGCGGCGGAGGAGGTGATGGAGGTGGTGGAGGCATTCGCACAACGTCGACGGCAGCTTTGGTCGACTCGGATCCCGAAGACTATGGAGATGCCGATGAGAACGGCGATGGCCATTCTGGCCGTAAGAGCCAGACAGTCGATCTGTACGACATTGGTACTGAAAACGAAATGGCACCTTTGGTACTGCCAAGAGATGAAAAGAAGTGGCTCGAGGAAGAAAAATTACGTGAAGAGAACGACAAGGCTATGGGCAAGTTGCGCATAGTGCCTGGGCCTAGCTCAAAGGCGGTCAAGATGGATCCATACGAAGAGGAAGAATTAGCAGCCGCGAGCTTGGCCGGAACTCCGGCTGCTTCCAACTCTGCATCGGCAACCCCAGCGCCAATACGGAGTAGCCTAGATGAAGCTGCTCCCGTCGAAGATGCTGCCGTACTCGGCGCCGATGATGTTAAAATCAAAGTCAAGAGGGAAGACATCTCAACCTACTTTGACCTTCCCAAAGAGAATGCATCGCACGAGCAGTTCTATATATTCCAATTTCCCAGACTATTCCCGCAATTCGCAGATGCGGAAGCCTTACCAGACGTAAAGCCGAGCGCAGGGGATCTTGCGCAGAGCATTTTAGAAGCAAAGCACAAGGTCAAGTCGGCCTATCATGAAAGTGAGGCAGAAGCTTGGCGAGACTATATCCCTGGCAGATGGCAAGGCTGGGGCAAGAACCCTGGAAGAGAGGGTCGTGAAGTTTTGGGTGCAATCGATGCTCAAAGTCAGCCGACAGCAGGAGGATCCAATGCACCAGAAGGTCGCATTGGCAAGATAAAAGTTCGACAGAGTGGACGCACTACGCTTAAGCTAGGGGGTATTGAGTACGAGGTAGGCCGGATCATTGGCAATTCAGACATGCATGATCGTTAATGAAGCGAATCCCGCAGATTCTGCCTGGAGCTCCAGCAAATTTCTTGCAAGAGGTTGCCATCCTGGAAGATCGCACAAACGAAGATGAGGAGATAAATAAAGGCATGTATGTTATAGGGCAGGCTTCCAAGAAGTTCATCATTACACCCGAGCTAGGAAGGTTGTTGCAGCTGGACGCAAGAGAAAGGGTCGAGCGTGCCAAACAGCTCAAGGAGGAAGAGGAAATCAAAGCCAGGAAAGCAAAAGAAGAGCAGTATGAAGGCAAGATTCCAGGTCAAAAGACAAAGAGGCCTGCTTCAAAGCCTGCACCGCGACCGAAGCCAGGAGCTCCTCCAGCGGGGCCTAGCGGCGCCAAAGCCAGAGTTACACCAGCACGGCCGGCAAAGCCATGACGCAGACTATGCCAGTATCACTTGCTACTTCTCGAGAAGGCTAGTGTACGCGATTTTTGTAAAGCACTGCACCACTGGCAGTCGCCACCACCCGATCAGGCAGCTGGCAGCGACTGTCCTTTGCTTTTTTTTTGTCCTATCTTGTTGTAGTCGTACCCGCAGATCCCGCAAAATCGTTTATTGAGTCATGGATCAGTCTGCTTTTAGGTCCTTTCTAGGAGGGCAAGCTTCGTCCGGAGCATCAACGTCGCGTCCACGGCCTGCGACAAATGGAGCCGTCGGTGGAAGCAGGCGCAGACTGGGTATTGAAACTGGAGGCATAGGGCGAGACCATGGCCTGCGGGACGCATTACCTTCCAGCGGTAGTGTAGAACAGTTTCGTCCGCGCCAACAGAAGTCAGCTGCGGAAAAGGGCAAGGCAAAAGCTGTTGACGAGGACAAGCCGTCAGAGCCATCGTACAAGAGGTATGGCTACGCAGACAGAGCAAGCATGCGCAGAGCCGGTCTGGATGAAGAAGCAGCAGTTGAGCTGCAGGATGAACGTCGACCAAGAGGTTAGTCACTGACTGATTTGGCAATGTTGCTCTGCCTAACCGCTCCTGCTGTCTACCGTACAGGCCTTGATTTCTCGAAGCTGGACCCGGACAAGCGGGCACTCCTCGGTATTGAAGCAGAAGAGGTGCAAGCAGAAGATCTCCCAGATGAGCCGCTACCGCTCAAGACAGACGAGGAAATTGAGAAAGAGCTTGCAGAAGCAGAACTTGGGTTGGGTTTGGAAGACATTTCATCCAAGCAGCCTGACCAGAACAATGACAACCTCGCTACAGCGCCAGAATCGCCTCCTAAGAGACAAAAGAGGTCTCGAGCAGAAATGCTGCGCGATTTACAGGCAAAGATAGCTTCTTCTTCGGCTGCTGCAACCGAAGTGACGCGGGATGAACCAACAGTTAATCAAGGTCGTAACAAGGTCAAGAAGACAGTTGATCCAGTCCCTGTAGTCACGAAAGGCTTCAGAGTTATAGAGAGAGCGCCTGAAAAGGGAAAGAAGAAGAAGCAATCCAGCGAGGCTGCCAAAGCGCCCGCCGATGCCGAAGAACACGATTACTCGATAGAGTCGGACTCGTCGCGGGCAGCCACGGCAGCTACAAAAGGCGTGTCTCTTGAATACGAGGACGACGACGATATTTTTGGAGGAGCTGGAGACTACGATGACGGCCTTTCAGCAGACGAAGCGGCTGCTGAAGAGGGAGAGGTACTACCAAGGACGGAGACAACAGACTCTGGGCCAGTGAAATACTTTGAAGACCAAGACGAAGTCATACCTAAGTTTGAGACTTGGAGATCACCAACGCCTCCACCTCGAGAGCCTACCGGGTCTATGCAGCCTCACGAACCCAATGCCAACGAAGAAGGCCAAATTCAGAAGTCGCAGCGATTAGAAGGCTTCTCGACATCGCAATACACAGCTCGTGATCTCCTAGATAGGGACAATGCTCTGGTGAGAGAAGAGAAGCGTAAATTGAAGAAGCTCAAGGGCAAGGACAAAAAAGAAGCGATGGAGAGAATGTCTGAGCTCGATGGTACCCTTACAGCCGAGCAAAAGGAAAAGGATCGGCTGAACCGAGATGCTCAAGAATACGAAAACTACGAGAAGAAGAAGCAGAAAAGAGGGCGCCCTGAAGCATAATTATCAGATGTTTAGCTCCGATGCAAAGCTGCAGACAATTTTGAATACACAATTGCGCGTATAGGCGCAGGCGTGGCACTACACGTCGGCATCTTGGACCTTGTGCCATCTAATCTACCGGAAAGCCCCTGCATGCATTCTGCGGTGCGGCAAGCTGCAACAGCAAGCAAATCGCCTGCAACGTCTGCCCCTAAATATGGGCACCTGAAGAACTTGGAATGCAGCCCTATCTGCGGCCAGCAATGAGCATGGCCTCGCTCTGTTGCCGCATAGCTTTGGAGGTATGGCGTCAGTAGCATAAGCTGGTATCATAGTCACACCCTCTTGTTGTAAACCCACGCCATGTAGCACTCCGGTCATGCCGACTATCAAAGAAACGTGACTTCATTGCTAGAGCAAAGCAGGCGGTTAATATTGAAAACAAGCTAGACGAGCGTGCCTGCAATTCCAGTGGGAGATCAGCCTAACGCTTGCTGCCTGCTTTGTGCGTACGTGCCTGCTATGCCCCCGTTGAGCGTCACAAGCGGTCACGGTGGCTGCAGTCCAGCTTTCCGCACGCCAACACCCGCCAGCACAGCCGTGCAGTGGGAGATAGAGATAGACGGCCGGCATGCTGTTCACACTATCCGTCGTGGCATTTGCATGCCTGGTGCTGCTCTGTAAGTCACACCCGCATACACACCGCGCCGAGTGTCATGCACCATGGCAGACGCAGACGGCCCGCTGACAAGCGATCCGCACTGTGCAGCACTTTGGGCGTTCAGATACAGACTCATCGAATACCTTCCAGACCATGTAGCTGCACGCTTCAGGGACTATGCGCCAGTGGGCACGTTTGAGGCTGCCATGGAAGGCGGATTCCAGAGCAGCACCTTTGACCTGTCCGCCAACCTCGAAGACGATCAACGCCAAGGGCTAGACGAGGTGCGTGACTATATTGCGTCGTTGCCGAGGACCATCCTCTGCTGACAGGTTCTGCGATTTGGCCTTCCATCCTGCTTGGAACGATTGTGGCGCTATTCGTACGCGTCCAGGCGGGACTAACGCAAGTCAGGCGGATCATGGATATGTGAGGCTCAAGACTCAGCTTTCGAGCTTGAAGGCCTAGTAGGGCTTTGGAACATGCGTCTGACGCAGTCTTCTTCCCATACAGCCAAAGAGTCACATTTGATGAAGCGCGCTTCATCAGATCGCAACAAAACATGCGCAAGAACGGTATTGGTGTGTGGACGACCTACAACGCAGCTAGGAAACCGGCCTGACGTGCCTCGCCCGTCCACAGATCCTAACACAGGCCTCCCGCTGGACAAGAAAGCAATCACCCATCTGTAACACCTTTGGGTTGCATTCCGACACTGCTTTCGTGCTTTTTGCCATGTAAATGTATGTACGTTCAGCTGTCGTTGTCTATCTAGCATTATGTTGTTACGCTACATTGTCAACAGTATGCTTTCCCCGTCTATGTCCTCTGAATCTTGCGGAGCATCGCTATCTACATCCATAGCAGACGCTAGACTCGTCCGGCTGACGTGGTTTATCCCGCTTCCCTGCTTTGGCGGCCAACTACACTCTGCATGCGCGTCTTGTCCTGATGATGGTACAAGGCTGCTATCGTCCTTTTCGTCGATGTAAGGCTTCCTGCGGTCCTCCAGGTCAGTCCGTTTGACTGTTTTCTTCTGCTTGCTGATAGACTCAGTTGCGTTTGATCCGGTGGCAGGTTTCTTCGGCTTGACAGTCTGATACTGTACTTTCTTTGTTTTCGAATTCAGGGTCAATACGCGGCGCTCGCCTGACGCTGCTATTGCCTGCTCCTTCGCTTGCGCAGTCCGATAAGCCTGCCTAACTTGCTGATAGTGATCTTGTCCGGCGCCGGCCTTGCGTGCATAGTCAATGCTACCTCCTGGCGGCTCGAAAGGTAGGATCGACGAGCCGTCGTGAAGCTCAGGGAACTGAATCGCCCTCCTCGCTCGCTCCTCCTCCTCTGACTGCTGCTGTAAGCGGGCTTTCTCTCTCCTAGACACAGTTTCGAGCTCAGCCTCCAGCTGGGCTGTCTTCTCAGCCAAGGTCGCATCGCTTATCAAGGGTCTGAAACTACAGCTTGGGCATGCACGACCGTACGGCACATTAATGTCGCACAGTACTAGCAAGCATCGCGGACAATTTGGGATCACCGGCGAGACAGGATGTTCTTGGGCTAATGCATGCAACGGTCAATGGACGAGAAAATTTCAACGTCGAGGGAACACAAAGAGTCTCACCTTGGCAGAAGCAAGCTCTCTCGTTGCTTTGGCCTCGCACTGCGCGCAGCCTTTGCTCAAGTTGACGTAGCTTGCGCTGGGCAGCTTCAGCTGCTGCCTCGGACGAGGCATGATCCAGAGTGAAGGCTGACGTTGAAGGCTGGCTAATAGCTGAAGGAAGGGCCACATTTACTAACGGTGCTTGTACAACCTGTATCTTTGCATTGGAGGTTGACCGCGATACTGTGGCGGAAGCTGGAGCGACCGACGGTTTAGGCTGAGGCCGGGTCGATTTGGAAACTGCCGTAGCACGTGGAGGTACAAACGTGGATTCGAGCTGTTGCGGTGCTGGCTTAGCCTTCCTGGCCGCAGCAGGTGGGAAGCGACTGTTCGCATACGCCGTGATGAAGTGAGATTGTGCGCTGTCATTGCCCAGAAGTCCCTGCAAGCGTCCAGGTCAGACTACTCCTACTGCACTACATGAGACCTTGACGCATACCGTCAGATGATCCTGAAGCTCTGGGCGGGTTTTCATGCTGTTGAGATACGGCAAGACACTTTGATCAATGGTTTCATCGTCTGAAAGCAGGAGCGGTGAGCAAAAGCGAGGCCAGCAGCACAGCGAGAGCTCTTACCAAGCCCTAGATAGAGCGAGAGCTGATTGCGGACCTCGCTGCCATTCATGTTGCTGTTGCGGTACTTGCTGTGTAATATAAAGTCAAGCTGCCAACATGGCAATCGATAAAGAGAACGACATGTGGCTGTCTGCACACTTGATTAATTAAAGATGATAACACTAAGTGCACAACAACAGCAGTGGAAACTTTCTCCCAATCTAAGCACTATCACTCCATCTTCCGCCGCAGAATAGACAATACTTCGCACCTCGGAGCGCCTTCTGTGCTAGTGTCTCATGTGGTCCGCTGTTGCTGTCTTCCCTGGGAATGTGCGACTTCCTGCTGCATACTGTACATGTTCGCGCATTGGCAGTGAACATGACCGCCAAGGTCACGCTACAACGCACTGAAAGGCAAATATCAGTCATGTTCGGGCGTAGCCTACGAATCTGATTGCTCACCCCAAGCATGTCCATTTCGACAAGTGCCTCTGCCCAGTTCCCGGAACGGAATGACTTCGTTGCAAGCAGCGCACTTCTCTTCTTCGTCAAGCTCGGTTGGGAATACATCGATGTTTGACGTCTCGCCATTCATGTCCGCCAATTCCGAAGGCGCAGCGACCAACGCTACCAGGACCTTCACGTATCTCTGCTTGACCAGGGCGTTTGCTGGAACGTTCCCAGCGTCAGAAAAGAGCGCCAGTTATGTGAACGCTTGTAACGCACCTGCATGTGTAGTTGGATGGCTCAACAGACCGTCGAGTGCGCGGAACACTAATGTATAGATTGCCAGATGTGACTGCCGGAGCCACTGCTGGCACTTTTGCCTTGTAGACTCGAACTCGGCATTCGTCTGCGTTACAAAATTATCAATAGTCTGCAGCGAGGCGCAAGTGAAAGTTGAACCGCTCACATGCACGTATTGGATAATGAGAATGCCTAATCGTAGTGCTTGCAGCTTGGAATCGCTCAAAAGGAATGATATATACTCTTCATCGGTGCCGCTCAGTATCGAGGGCACATATGTGAGATCAACGAGCTTTTCGACGACCTCGATTAGTCGGATGATAAAGTCCCCTCGGTCCAACAAATGTCGAAGAACAAGCATGATAGGAAAGAGAATTTTTTGGGAGGACTTCGAGCATCCTACAGAGCTGATTGAGTACGCGAAAACACACAATGGATGATTTGTTCGACTCACCAACCTCGGCCTCGACCGTCAACGCAAAAGTTATCCCATTGATTACTCGTTCTTCCGGCTCTCCATTATTCCACCGTGCAATCGCAAAGCTGACTTTCCTCAAATTTGGCATGAGATACAAACGCCTGTCCAGCTGATGCGCCTCGTATGTCCAAAGCACAGTACCATCCCGATCAAGCTGCACAAAGCTTGACAAATGCATAGCAGCGGTGCTCGGAATAGGGGCCTTGTTCTTCCTCCTGCTACCACTTTTTTCGAGAGTCATGAAGGTATGCCGGAGATCCTCGCAGAGTGCGAGCGATCCTTCTTGTGCAGATTTGGCTTCCTGCAACGAAATCAAGCGGGGTGCAGCAGAAGCGACATCACAAATTTGACGGAGTGTTCCATCGCTCATTGCGATGACCATATCATTCGATTTGGGAAGACCGACAAAGTCAATCCCGCTCGGTATGCTTGTCCACCCGCGAAAGTCCTCTATTGGTACTGCAAGTTCGTGAATAGTCGTCGGCTTCCAGATAGTAACATTTGCGAGGCGACCAATGGCAAGAGTGCTATCGTCGAGCCATTTTAAAGATGTGACTGCTGTTGGGCTTGTAGCTACTGAGTCGTATGGAGAGCATGCAATTCTTCCATCTTCAAGCAGTGACAGACTGAGCAACTGTACATGCCCTGCCGCCCCGGCAACGGCTAGCAAAGAGGAGAATACTGAGGAAGAGCACTGCTTTAGCTCAACACTCACTTATATACTATTCACTCATGAAGCTCACCAGGTTGACCGTGCTCATTCATGTTCGAGGTCCATTGCGACCAAGCCATTAGAAGAGGCCATTGATCAAGCACTTTCTTGTCCATCAATATCGCCAACGCGCCCGTAGGCTGAGATCTACGTCAAAAGGAGATTATCAGGGTGCAGCATGGGCAAGTAAAGCGATGATCTTACCTCCAAAAAGTGACATGACCGGATTTATGACCGACTGCAAGCATGCTATCATCCCTTACCGCATGCAAAGGACTGGAGTGCGACCAAGCTACCGCTAAACCGAAGTATCAGCATCTGTACCAGCAATCGGGCAGCCTTCTGCTTACAAGTGCTTTGTGACTGCATGGTATATTGATCCCGCCTGGCCTTTTGCTCGGATGCGCTTTCCGAGGGATTGGCAGAGTATGGCAAAAAGGGGTCTTTGCGTAAAGATGCCATGTATACCGCCGTGAGATCGAACACCTGCAACAAAGCCAGGAGGGACGGCATGAGATATTTGCAGAGACACTCGATATTACCTGCACTACCATACCTCTTGCCAGACAGACTTGACGGCGTCGCTACCCGGTCCATAGATGAGTACTTCGCAATTGACAGTCAGAGCAGCCAGCAAGCACCTGAGTCACTCAATATTCATGCTTAGCGAACATTATGTATTGCTTATCCGCATGTCAGGATTGGAGACTCACCAGCCTCCTTGGCTCAGACCGCTAGGACTCCACGAGGCCATTCTCCAGCCATTGTCGAGCGCGCCAGGGGCGGTCAACCGCGAATCTGTGCGGTTTTGCAGAGTTCAGCGCTCCTTCTCGGCCCATCTATGATCAGGTAAGATTCCACTGACCAATAGTGAATTCTTCCCACTCTACGGATCTGTTTGGTATCGGGATTGATGTCTTGAAAATTGTTAGACCTGAGCATTCTCCTGGCTGAAAGTCCTCGTCCTTCTCATCGGCTGACCACTGGTCCGGTAGCTTGTTCCCTGGATAGCCAGAGAGAGCGGATCGGTCTTCTCGTACGGAGAGTCCGAGCCCGGGAGTCTAAAAAGGGTACAAGGGGCAACCGTTTAGCACAAGCTCGACAGTTAGGCTAATTTCAGAGACTCTTAAGGCTGCACGCACAAGGATATGCAGGAAGTTGTGAGTGAGAACGAGTATTTGGCCATCCGCAGATTGGGACGAGCTGGATGGGACTTCTGCTCGCGAGTACGAGGTAAGCTCGCCCGCCGCTTCCACGAACATGCTTGATTGAGAGAGATTGCTGTCCACTGGTAATCCCGCCGTGCCGGAGGCTCAAGGTGCTCTCTCGCGACTTATCAAATGCGTGTCGCGAAGCTGTGATCACGAGAAGCGCAATCGCCTGCAAAGCTCATGGGTTCACCAGACTAGCGAAGGTCTGATGGAAGCTGTACTTTTGAATCTCATCTTGACATCTTTATCTGCCGTAATTGTGCTGGTTGAGTTGGTGTGCAAGTACAAGTGTCGACAATTCCATGGACGACACAAAAAGCAATCGATAAATACAGCAGAAGGTGAATCCAGTATGGATAACATTAGAGACTCGTATTAATCTGTCCGTAACACGCACACAAAGCGAGGCTTTGACTGGATTGTGGTGATTACACGCTATTACTTTACTACATGAGGCGCAGACAGAATGTAAAGATGCTACAGCAATAAGGTTGCAATACAGTAGATGCTACGAGACGAAATGTCGACGGCATGAATGGGCAGTTGGAAGAGTGCCTTGCCTTAGACGGCACCGTATGGCGGAGGTGCGCCCTTGTGGCTGCCTTGCTGTACACTGTGGCCTTGGTTATGGTATGAAGCTTGTCCGGCGTATATCTCATTACCCGAAGTACCCTGATGCGGTGCTTGGCCAGCGAATTGATGCGTTGCCTCGTCGGGTCCACCGATGGGTTCATAGACGCCCTGCGAAACATACACATAGCCTTGCGGACCGTATCGTTCTTCGGCCTGGATCTGTATGCAGGAATGGGCAGGGTGTCAAGGTCAGTAGCTGAAGGTCGGTCGCAGCAAATGGAAGTGGCGCATGAGCTCACCTTCTTGTAGATGAGCCAGAAAGCATGAAGACTGGGTGGAGCAAGTTAGTAATGCTCATCATATGGCTGTCCTCGCGTGCATAGGAATACACATACTGTCCGGGAATGTCTGCATGGGTGTGGAAGCTATTAGCACCAAGAGAGCCTCTCCGAAACAAGGCGATCCACTTACAGCCAAGCACAGTGAGGAGTATATTTAGCATCAGAGCACAGCTACAGCCTGTTACAATGGCCTTTACAGTGAGGGTTCAACACAAGAGACGTTTAGTCAATGAGGCCATGCCACTTGATGAAAGACGTGGCAACAGGACTCACTGCGCTTGCTGGCGGAAACAGGATGGCTATGAGAATGAGCAGAACATCCGAGAAGCGGACAGTAGATGATGTCGAGTCCATGTTGCTGTGTGGTGCTTGTGTTTCGGGAATGCTGTTGGGTTGGCGTGAGGGTGACGAGCTGACTCTCTTGCCAGAGGCGCTGTGGTTTCCTGTTCTTTGCCCGATCCAACACGACGATGGCGTCCTCAGCACGTTACTCTGTGTAGAGCCCTCCACTCGAGCAATATGGGGTACAGCGGTACACGCTTCCTACCCTTTGATAACAACGACTGTATTCAGTCGCCATCAATGGTAGATGGCGGTGGCACCTTGTCAGTCGGTCACGCATATGCGCGCCTCAGGAAAACTGACTGATGATGGACAGCTGCAGAGCTCGCTTTCTGGACCTAGCCGCTCCAGAGATAATTCTCGAGGTGGTCGAGCATCTCAATCAGGCCGATTTGGCGAGCCTTGCAACTGTATGCAAAGGCATGCATAATCTCGCGCAAGGCTTCCTATACCGTCACATTTCACTTCGCAATGACAAAGATGCCCTTCAACTTATCCGAGCTCATGAATTGGGCAATCTCAACTTGCCAAGGCATGTCACGAACGGAACACGGTCTCTCGTTGCGGGCAACATAGGCAAGGTCAAACTTCTTACCATACTCAAATCATGCTCTTGTCGCCTGCAGCATCTTACTATCGACTGCCGCTTATTGTCAAGACAAGACCAAATGGAGATTTGCGAGTGCCTCGCTCACCTCGATGTCGCTCTGAAAACGATCCGTCTCAAGTATGCGCAGCCGGATTTTGTGAATTGTATTCTGCAGCAAATACAGGAGCCCTCTGGACAGGTGATCATCGAGTAAGGATCACAGAAAGCACAGAAAGACGACCCAGTATCAACAAGACTGTTGCTATCCGTACAGAGGCAGCAGGAGTCAACGACCCTCAAGAGCCTAGCCTATACTATGGCTGGAGAACTGGCTCCACCGGTCCAGCCTTACGTACCGACAGGCAGTCCTTTGCCCAGTGCATGAGTCAGTACATTTACGAAGCGAACCAGAATAGATCGTTGGTTTCTATCACCGGCATCTCCATTTATCTCTCCATCCGAACGGTCATGAATCAGAGAGAGTCTGATTTACATGCACGCAGAAATCGTCTTGGATAGAAAGATATGTGTACGGCAGAAGCAGCGCGAGTCGAGGTAGCTATTCGAGGCGAAGGCCCGAAGGACCTCCGACCCCGTCGCCCTGCTTTGCGCAATGTGGCTCGGGGCGGCTTTTCATGCTGCGAAGGTTGTCGAACAACCTCCATACCGTACAAGGAATTCCGTGTCCGCATCATTGTACGAGAGTTCTCGAATCCATTCTTCTACTGTGTCAGAGACCGATGAACTTTCTTGCTAGCTTTGCCTAGTCGAGGTGGCCACAGAGAGAGAAACCTGCAAGCGTAACTGAATACCTCCAGTATGACGACGGTAGAGGTGTGTTCTACTCCACAAATCAGCCAAGTGAGGTAGAGGATTGTGTGCTGGATGAGAGCGCGACAGTGTAGCTTTCGACTTGCTCTCAGTCTGTGAAGGCGAGATCACGTGATCTCTCGATCAAATCGTGAAATCGAAAGTCTTCGCGAGAAGTAATGATACATTGTTCTAGCTTTCTATCCAAACCGCGGCCCCAGCGGACTCTTGTCACAGAGCAGGACAGCATGAAGAACCACATAGCGAAGGTTCAAGACTGGATGATGACCACCGGCCATGCCCCACGCTCTGCTCTTGTTTGGCCATCAAATCCATGTTTGACGCTTGCGACAGGGCCGTCCTGCCATCGTCCTTGCTCTGATGCCTGAGCAGCGAAGCAAGAGGGAGGACTCACGACCACTCCAACACTCGCATTCAGCATGGGCAACAACGCCTCCAAGAACAGCAACCCCACCTCGTTCCCTCTGCGCAGATGGCCCACTTCGGGCGCCAGCAGGGTCGATCTCTTGGAAAATGTCAACCATGTTCGAGAGGACGTGGATCGCTGGTACTCGGCCGTTGCAAGTGACCAAGTTGATGCAATAACACTCAACGAGGACGTCGTAAGTGCGGCAAATCTGGGCCTTGCTTGCTTGCATCAGCCGTGTCTTTCAGAATCTTTCCCTGATGACCACGCGTTAATTCGCCTACAGGTCTACCGCTTCCTCAACAGGCTGTGGAAGCACATCGACCAGACAGCCGAAGACGACACTGCAGCACACTACCAGCGAAGCCTACAGAGAGCATACGACCACATCGCCCGCTATTCTCACGGAAAACCCATCAAATCCGGTCGAGCTAGGCGAACCCTGCGACTCGACTTGATGCACTGCGCACTCGAGCTCACGGCTTCGGTCTTGGTACTTCAGCAGGAAGCGGCAGAAGGCTATCAGCGACGCCGCCAAAGTCTCCCTATCATGGCGTGGGCAATGGTCGATGCCCTCGTGCGTACCTGTGAAGCAGAGGCCGATGCCGTTACACCTTGGAGTGGTGGTCTCATCACCAGACATGCAGACTCTGGAGAGTGGAAATGGCAATGCGGTCCTGTCTACACCAACAATCGCACCATTGGATCTCTCTCAGAAGGCGAGTCGTTGCTGCTTCTAGCGGTTGACCTGCGTAAAGGACTCTTGCAATACGACGAGCAAGAAGACAAGTATACCACCTTGCAAGGAAAGCACGCATCCGATATGAAACCCGTCAACACCGTCAAATGATATGCCTCTCCTATACTCGGCCTTAATTATCTAAATACTCGCCCTTAATTATCACATTTCATTCACCTCTTTATCGTGATAAACCCTTATCGCTTTCCTCCTACATACAAAAGAAGTAATATGTACTTTAATCCAAACCCGCCTGGGAGCATTCCTCAACCTTCAGTCACATTCATTATATCGCCTGGCAAAGGCGTCGGCGCAATTCTTCCAGTAAAGTCTCGAAAATGGTTATCAGCCTCTTGCCATGAAAGTATTCTGGCCGGAAGAAGGTCCAGGTTCTCAAACAAACCCGCCAACTACGAGAGGCGCTGATGCTGTGCACAGTAGCAATGACCGAGGTGACCTGTTTACTGCTGGAAAAGACGATTGTCGTGATTGGTAGCGGGAGTGGTCCGAAAATTATAGCTGCATCAGCATATGGGTAACTCTGTATCTGCAGCGTGCGAGCGATGCGGTTTCAGAAGACGTGAGGTTGTACCAGCCTTTAGTTTGGATTGTTGGAGGTGGCTTTATGGCAATATTAGGCGGTCTCCAGTCTTACAATGCTTGGAGTCAAGTAATGCTTGAAGTGAAATAATGCTTGAAGTTAACTAATGCTTGAAGTTACCGCTGTCGAGGTTAACTCTGAGAATCAAGTCCAGCGGACTATATTGCCTGCTTCTTCGATAATTATCTAGCTGAATGAAACCTTTAACATATTCACCGTATCTCCCTATCCTGGACCAACCCAAGCAGAACTTGAGAAGGCCATTGGCGTTTTGCCGAATAAGCGTGATTCGTCATCTGTGCATCGCGCAGGTCACCTTTCGAACCATTGATTTCCATCACGAGTTGCTCTGAGCTTGAAGTCGCTGCAAACAATCGCTTCGAGCCAGGTTGGCTTTCGATCATCCAGATCTATTGCCCAAAGATGCCGGTAGGTCGAGCGTACAGGACCGAGATCTGGAAGAGCGTCCTAGTTGACTCGCCGCTTGTCCCATCTGCAGATCAGCTACATCCTGCTCGTGTCGCGGCAAGGCAAAGTGCGCCTCCAGAAGTGGTTCACGACTTCGACGCCCAAGCAGAAGAACAAGGTCGTCAAGGATGTCACACAGCTCGTGCTAGCTAGACGGACGCGGATGTGCAACTTTATCGAGTACAAGGGTGGGTTGCAACCTTCCTTGGACTCTGTTCCCGGTGGAAGCCAAGGCTGACGCCGGCCTCGCGCACACTCGCATCAGACACCAAGGTCATTTATCGCAGATACGCGTCTTTGTTCTTCGTCATGGGCATTGGATCATCGGACAACGAGCTTGTTGCCCTCGAGATCATTCATAGATACGTCGAACTGCTCGACAAGTACTTTGGCAATGTACGTCCTTCCGCTTTTATCCCCAAGGTCAGGCGTAAGACAACTAACGCGCTCATGTCCAGGTGTGCGAATTAGATCTGTAAGGCAGATCCAGCATCCAATGCAAGTCGTCTCACTAAGTCTTGTCTCCTCAGTATATTCAATTTTCAAAAAGCATATGCCGTGAGCTTCTTCTGCTACGCGCATTCTACAATTCCGAGTGGCTAACTTTCGCATCCAACGACCACAGATGCTGGATGAGCTCATCATGGCAGGCGAGCTGCAAGAGACGAGTAAGAAGGCTGTGTTGCGAGCTATAGCACAAAGCGACCAGATAGAAGAGCAAGAGAACAGCGAAGACACGCTATCGAGGCTAGGTAGTCGAGCGCCATAGGTGGAGCTATAGCCCAGTCGACCCGGTCGACGAAGGTTGCTCGCCTTCGAAAGTGTATTGTATGTTGTAAGAACATCACAATATTTCCCGTCAGTATCGACTATTTGTGAGTGTATGGCGATAAGCCGTAGATGTGAAGTTTGTAGCCTCACCTGGAAGGCATAGCTATTCGAATTCAGATTACAACAACAGGTTCATATTCGGTGCAAGCCACCTTTCACTTAGCTATGCTTATCCAAGCCTTCGGTACTCCCCAAGTTTCCGTCAACTCCTTTACCACGGCACTTGTCTGAGTCCCTTGAACTACAACTTCATACAGAGGTTTCTTTGGCGATGTACCCTGCACTTCGCCAAAAGTAGCAGAACTAGCGCATTTGAGCTGCAAGTCTTCTGCTAGTTTCTGATGTGGTATATGGAAGGTTTCGAGACCTGTGAACCGAACCAAGACGGATACCTGCATCAGCAGCCGGACTGTCCCGATCTTTTGGCATTCACTCGCCCACTCACCATCGATGATAGTTACCAACTTCTTACCCTGTCGTTTCTTGACAGCTATCCCAATCTTTTTTGGCGCTCCTTTCCCAATAATCTCTTCCCTTTTGCCTCCTTCGCTAATGACAACACGATGCCAAGCTTGCAGATTGTCAATGAATCGTCGATTCACTTCAGACCGAGGCATGAAGTCCAACTGTTCTCCCTTCTTCAACAGAGCCAAGGCGAGAGCCTCGTCTAGAGTAATATATGAGTGATCATTTTCATTGATGAGTGATTGATCGACAATGTAATCTTGCAAGGCATTGCGTAAGTCCACAGGGAGCGCCAGATCGTCCTTCCTAGTACCGATGAAAGAGGATGCCTTAGCACCGCGTCATTATGACTTATTTATAGTCTTGAAATGGCAACGTACCCATATCCTAACGTTTGACACAGAGCCATGGCTCCACCATGCGGCTTGAAGAGCTCTGTAACCTCGACTGTCCTTTGTGCTACTTTACCGTATTCTTTCTCTTCCCTTATTTCGCGCTTCTTCTCTTGCTTTTGAGCTTCACCTACCGTTTTGTAGGGTTTAAAAGCCTTGACGCTAATGAGGGAAATAACATTGGTAAAGGCGAGTGTATGCTGGCCATGAAAACCTGGTAAACTTACTCCGGGTGTGACTTTTCCACGCTTATAACCGATATTTCACCACCTTTAGCTTCTTTCGTACCAATTAAACCCTCCTTTTTCAGAAACTTCAAAAAAGCGCTCGCATTTTTGAATGAACTTTTCTTGATACTAATTTCATGCCCTGCAGCAGCAACTGATGCGCGCCGAGAAGGTAGAACGTACGTGTCCATATACTTGGATGAACTTAATGGGAAAGGGTTAGATTGTTGCGAAAATATCTGTGATATTGCGTAGATAGATGCTTCTTTGAGCATCAAGTCGACATCTGTTAAAGTACGAGTTAGTCTATTACGAAACATACTTCAACTTCCGAAATGATAGCATACCGGCGATTGACAACTCGGCTTGAGGTGTAGTGGAGACTGTTTCGTCTTTTGACGGAGGATTCTCATTTTGGTCCGCAGCTACGGCCGCAGATCCCAATTCACTCTCTGAATGCTCTTTGGTTTCGCTTTGACTAGCCTGAGCTATTTCCTTTGGCTGCGCCGTGCTTTTGTCGCCTAGGGCCCAAAGTGCATCACCTTCCACATGCAACATTTCCACAGCTTTGCCCTGTGCGCTCTCTTTCAGATTCTTCGAGTGCGTAGCTAATCTACCAATACCCCGTATAGCACTGGATACACTCGTTGTTCCAATTGCGACTATTGAACCTTCGGGTAGATCGTCTGGTAGTGTGGCGAGTGAATGTCTCGAGATACCAGGTGCGAACAAGTCGGCTCCTTCGACTAGTTTTGAGAGCACCATATCGTTTGTCACTAAGGTAGGTATTGATATTGAAGATTTCCATATGCTATATACTACAAACAGGAAAGCAATGTGCGGCATTTCAACATTACTGTGGCATACTCTAGCATGATAGAAAGTGGTAGAACCCGAACGCACCAGTAGGTATCAGAGCACCCTGCTCTCCCTTGCCAATTCTGAATGCGACAGGCAGACCATCATTCGAAGTGAGTAAAGTCAGATACTCCCCGTTCGAAGTAGTAGCTTTGCATTGTTTTAAGCCTTCGGTGAATATCGTAGACTTGCACTCTTCAATCGTAATATTCGAGTACCGTTCGCATAACTCTTTGATTAGATTGCGACGGTCTGAGTTTTTCAAAGATGTACTCGTGCCTAATGTAGGCGGTTTCTTGAACATGTCACCTGGTGTAGGTGACTTGGTGAAAGACAGAGTAACTTATCACCACAAACGGGATAACTGGGTACTTTTCGATCGCGTTCGCAAGAAGCAACACACAGAGCGACATTCGGGCAGATGTTGCTCGTTGAACCAATAACGATTGAAGTTTCCTGAGGGAGACACAGACAACTCTCGCTTTTACTAACTCAAACACATTATCTATCTAGCAGGTGGCGAAAGTCCAACTTCTACAAGACTTTGGTAAGACGTTCATTGGCAGTCTCAAAATTGATTACCTTCCAGATGTTAGCTAGGTAGTCGGGCTTCCTGTTCTGATGTTGAAGGTAGAAAGCGTGCTCCCTGTGATACAGTAACGCTCAGATCGAGAGCAAATAGTTGCTTTGTAAGTGGAAAGTCACCCACCACATGTCAATGCCGAGGAGAGGAATCAGAGACAGGCATGGATCCTGATTGGCGGTTGTAGCGAGTCCAAGTGTCTTGGTGTTAGGGTCGACACCCTGTTGGAGCGAAACAACAAAAAGTGCAATCAGTATATCTGTGGGTCGAGCGGGACAAGCAAGAGCAGACATACGAGCCATGCCCAGCCTGAGCCTTGGATACCTGCAGCGGCAGCGTTCATTCTCTTCTTGAGTTCTTCGAGCGAGCCAAAGTCTCGTGAGATGAGTTCGTCGAGCTTGCCTGCATTGCCGATGATTGATTTGATACGGTCAGTGATGGGCCGGTCTCTAAGCCATCATCAGATAAGAAAGAGCCGGTTGCTCACCCTGGTCTAGCTTGCCTCCGTTGTCCTTCTGAGGAGCGAGGTTCTCCCAGAAGAGAGTGTGGTTGATGTGGCCTGGCAATTGACAGCTAGTAAGTACCTTTCCTGTTCCAGCATGGAAGCACCGGCTTCCGCCACCCGTTCTCCATCCATAATCAGCATGCAGTAGCCCGACTCACCACCTCCGTTGAATTTGAATGCAGCTTGCAGTTCAATCGCCTTCTTTGCGTCACCAGACTCGACAGCAGCTTTCATCTGCTCTTCAGCAGCATTCAGGCCGTTGACATAGGTCTGGTGGTGCTTAGAGTGATGAAGCTCCATGATCTCTGCGGAGATTGCTGGCTCGAGGGCGTCGTACGAGTATGGCAGCTTGGGCAGGGTGTGCTTGGAGCGTGCTGCTGCTGCTGATAGCTTCGAAGCATTGCTGAATGCTCGTGCAGCGGGTCGGGCGACTTGGGCGTACATGGTGTAGATGTCGAGTTGCGGGTGCCTGTTGGCTCGGGTGTAAGCGGGGCGAGGGCTTTCGCAGAGTGGAGCACGACTAGCTTGATGTTTACTCACTGAAGTGCGTGTGCTGCTCGTTGGTGCGGGCTATAACTTGTTGCTGTTCTTGGAGTTTGCTGGAGCAGAGGCAAAAGAAGCGCCGGCTTCCATGACGAAAGAAGAAGAAAGCTGCAGCAATATGCTATGGCAAAGCTTCGACAGCTGGCACCACGACACAACCCAGGCTAGGTGTGAGAGTATCATAGGCCAGCCTGCTTCACCGAGAGTATGCGTCCCCGTTAGCACTTTCTTCTTCTAGTAGAAGTCCAGCTCCTTCTCGCCGGCCAGCCTCGATAAACGCGTTGGTTTCCTGCCTACTCAGTATATCTCATACTCGGCTGTCGAGGCACTTTCAAGCACGCGCATACCCAGACCCTGCAGAGCGAGGCCACACGAGTAGACGCCTCAGACTCACTTACTCGGCGTGCTCTCTCGAAGCCACAGCACTGGTCAAGCAGAGCGCGTAGCGTTCACAGCTCGATAAGGCTGCAGCTACATAGGCAGGTTTAGCGAAGCAGCAGCAGCATGGCGGACCCGCTGGGTGGCATGGACGAAGATGCTCCCCCTGAGCCAGTCATTCCTCTTGACCCAGAGCTCGAGGTGCGTTCTTGGGTGCTCCAACTCGCAGCTACTAGGCCGCTTCTAATCTTCCGAACGTTCGCATCCTATTCCAGGAATTATGGTCATCGCGAGCGCGTGAGTTGGAAGCAAGCTACACCCCGATTTAGATACTGAGCCGAAACTCGCACAGTGCTCCTCGTCCTGCTGCTCCTGATCCTCTCCTTCTGGGTCTCCTACTACCTCAAGGTCCGACGCATCAAGAGTGTACACGAGACCCTCGTCGCTCTCTTCGCAGGCGGATTCATCGGTCTCATAGTCCGCCTGTCGCCGGGCACAGTGGTCCAGAACATGATTTCATTCAGTAAATGGCATGCTACCGCAGACGCGTAGAGCTTTCATCTGATATTGAATCCTATCCCG
Organism: Cystobasidium ongulense; assembly: GCA_022835595.1. Taxonomy (NCBI): domain Eukaryota; kingdom Fungi; phylum Basidiomycota; class Cystobasidiomycetes; order Cystobasidiales; family Cystobasidiaceae; genus Cystobasidium; species Cystobasidium ongulense. Next base: position 2,751,491 of record BQUP01000002.1, read on the forward strand.
CAGAGAATACAATCCTCCTCAATGTCCTTCTACCCCCGATCATACTCAATTCCGGCTTTGAACTCAGACAAGCCAATTTCTTTCGCAACTTTGGCGTCATTCTCGCTTTTGCTTTTGCAGGAACATTTATCTCTGCCGTGGTACTAGGGTGGGTTGGCTGTCTCCTATAATATATTCGCACCAGCATGTTAATCCAATATCGTATGGGCACAGCGTACTGGTGTACATCTGGGCATTGCTCGGTTTCGAGGGGCTGTCATTAGGCATCATCGAGTGTTTGATCTTTGGCTCTACTCTGTCCGCTACCGATCCTGTCACAGTGGTGAGCAGCGTCAACCTTCGTTACTTCCAGAAGGCGTCCTGTCTTACCCTTGCCTTGTATCCAGCTTGCTATCTTCAACACCCTAAAAGTAGACCCTACACTCTACAGCATCATCTTTGGAGAGTCACTCTTGAATGATGCGGTCGCCATCGTCATGTTCGAGTGCGTCTACACCCTCATACAGCTGCGTTTCAATCAAACCTCAACTGATATAAACCTTTTTACAGAACGCTATCGCAATTTCACGGAGAACATATATCGATATTCTCCTTCTTCCACGGAGTGGGAATCTTCTTGCTCATCTTCCTCACATCTATGGCTCTGGGTGTCGTTTTCGGATTGGCATGTTCGCTCATGCTCAAGCATTCAAGACTGAATGAATACCCGGAATTGGAGTCATGTCTCGTCATCCTTATCGCCTACACCAGCTACTTCTTTAGCAACGGCTTGACTATGAGTGGTGAGAGCCGTCTTTCCATATCTGGTGGCTCTATGCGCTGGACACGAGTATTGACCTAATTTTGCATTTCGACAGGCATCGTGTCATTGCTTTTCTGCGGTATAACGCTTAAGCATTATGCATACCACAACATGAGTAAAAGGGCCCAACGAACAAGCAAATACATGTTCGGGACACTGGCTCAACTTTGCGAGAATTTCATCTTCATTTATCTCGGGCTTAGTCTGTTCACGCAGACTGATCTCGTTTACAAGCCTGTCTTCATCCTCGTTACCACAGTATGTCAATATCACTACATTGACAGACTTTTTGTACAATATTGACGTACTCCACAGATTGCAGCATGTGCAGCTAGATGGATGGCAGTCTTCCCTATCTCCAAACTCATCAACATTGGATTCCGAGCTCGAGGCCAAAGAAGTGAAGAGTTACCACAATCATACCAGATGATGCTTTTCTGGGCCGGTTTAAGAGGCGCGGTCGGTGTTGCTCTAGCAGCTGGCATCAAAGGACATAACGCAAAGTCTCTCCGTACAACCGTGCTCGTTACCGTCGTCATTTCGCTTGTCTTCTTCGGTGGTACTATTGGTAGAATGGTCGAAATCACAGGCATCAGGACGGGCGTACATGAGGAAGATGACGATGAAAGCTCGGACGAGGAAGGTCCTCTAGGTGTCAATGGCGGATACAGAGCGAGTAAGCTTGCATATATGACTTTGCTATGGTGACGAAAGACACGCTGATGCTAATGCTCTAGCTGCTACAGGCGACGGGCCTTACCGCGACGGGACGTTCCGCAATGATTCGACTCTGTCCTTGCAAGGCCAGAATGGCAAACGATATAACAGTTTCCGTGGTGTAGGCGATGATTCCGATGACGACGACGCCGAAGTCTTACCAAGCGCCACTTCGACAAACTTCAACGAACTTACCGGACAAAGCTCTGCGGATGGAGTTTGGCGCGATGGACAATGGTTCAATGCTCTGGATGAGCAGTACCTACTTCCTGTCTTCAGCAATGCTACTGCCTCGCGGCGGCAGGCTACACGCAAGGCTATGCGTTCAACAGCAAGGCTGACGCAGCATGGGAATGATTCATTCGTCGACGAGAATGAATCTGAACGAGATCTGACTTCGCTCAGCCGAGAAGGCTCAAGGTCTCCATGGGATGCATCCCCGACTGATGCTAGACAAGGTCAAGGCAGCACGGGAGCTGCGCCTTTAGGGAGAGATGGTGCCCCGCCTTCAGGACAAGGCAAAAACAGCAGAGGGTTCGTCAATGATTATTCTCATCATCCAGCTCCTTCGCTTTCGGCAGCAGTCTCATCGCTATTCTCTATGTCTCCAGTTTCTTCTAGTACTCAGCACCACAATCCGACTGAGAGAGAGACGAGTTTCAACGATGGCGACAATGCAACTGTACTACCACTCTCCTCCGCCTCGACTAGAAATTTACATGGTGAGGATCAAATGCAGATGATTGCCGTCCCCGATGGATCGCTATCATACGCGACGGATGCGCCGCTTGCGCATCGGCCGGCCTCACTAGCAAACTTCCGTATGCCTAAACGAAGAACTAGCGATGATCATGTACAACAATCTGTAACTTCCCCAAGTGCGACAAGGACGAGAGGGACTTCATCTTCTAGTTCACCCTTGAGAGAAGGCTATTCGCCTCAGAGACAGCACGATGGTCCACGCCTCAGCTCCAATCCGGCGACTGCTTCAATAATTAGAGAAGATGCGCTACAGCGAAGACTTTCTGCGCCTATTTCTAGGACTGATAACGCGGGAGGGGATGAGCAACATGATACAGTCTGGCGAAACGATAGAAGTCAGAGCAGTACAGGGCACTATTAGAACTTACCTAGATGTACGATTAGGCCAAATTCGTCAAATTATCATAGCTTGACTGTAACCCGTTCCGCCACCGTCATGTACGACGACCGACCTGGAGAGTTTCCAGATACGCTGGAGATCAATATACCAGTCTCAACCACTGCTGAGTCACCCCGCTGACGTTAGGCGGCTGCTGCGAACCATACGCTAGACTTCTGCATGGAAAGCATGGCCTTTGCGGCTTGGGAAAACCGACATGAGCTTGGTTTTTGATCAACTTACGAGATGGCCGAAATGTCTGCAGACGCGACTCTTGCAGCAGAAGGAGCTAGTGCCAGTACTTCTGATGCCCCTTCTAGTTCTACATCACGCCAATGCGAAGTGTGTGGGAAGATAGTGTCGAAATACACTTGTCCGCGCTGTGGAACCAAGATGTGCTCGCTTGATTGCACGAAGAATCACAAGATACAAGCAAGTTGCAGCGGTGTACGGGAGAAGTCAGAGTTTGTTCCCATGAACAGCTACAACGACGTTGCAATGTGGAGAGATCTAGCTTTCCTGCGCGAAGTAGGAGACAAGGTCAAAGACTGGGGAGGAGCTTTGAACCTGCCCTCGCAGGAAGCAGTAAACAGGAAAGAACGACAGCTAGCCGGCAACAGGAAGGGCAAACAGCGTGAAGACAGCGGAAAACCTCTAGTCGTGCATGATAGACTCAAGAACCTTTCCAAGAGAGAGCTTGCGCTTCGGCGAAGCTTGATGCAGAATGGTATCGAAATACTCTTTCTGCCTAAGGAGATGGAGAGGCACAAAGCGAACAAGACGTCGTATAACCTACAGTGAGTCTCATCTGAGATTTTGCTACGCACGCCAGGATACCACTATAACTCCGGCACATGCTGATATACCGAATTTTGCCACCTCTGAATGAAGGAAGAAGAAACTTGCCCTTACAGTATCCGTGCACGACATTGACAGTAGCAAGAAACGGATCTCGTCAAATGTTAGCCATAACAATTCTCTAGAGATGCAAATATCTGATGTCATTAAGAAAGCTTGCCCTAGCTTCGACGCCGCTAGACATGTAATATTGCTACCGGTTCCAGTCAGACCAGTCGTTTTCAGCAAGAACGCGCCTTTCCCGGAAGTGAAGAAATCTGATCTGCCTCTACTGCTGCCAACGCAAGTACTAAAGGCTAGACCTCTACCAAAAGCGCATTCTAGTCTCCCAATGAAGCCATCTTGGCTTGCAGATGCAGCAGCCATGCCTGTGATCAAAGAGCCCACGCCGGAGCCTGAAGTTCAAGCACCGTCAAAGCGAGAGTTACCAAAAGCTGGTCCAAGGGAGGTTTGGCTTATTGATATCAGAGATACGCTCAAGGACGCTCTCAAGGGCACGAGCATACTCGAATGGCCAGAATTTGAGATTTGGCCTGAAGAGCTCGCTCGCGAGGAAGTGGAGGCGGAGAGACTCGAGTACGCTGAGAGGAGACAGGTGCTAGACAGAGAGGATTGGAAGCGGAAGAGAGAAGCTGTCGAGGGAGACGGGGAAGAAAGGCCGGAGCTGAAAAAAGTGGACTTGGAGGATTCTGGCGATAGCGATGATAGCTCCTCGGATAGCGACACATCAAGCTCGTCCAGCAGTAGCGAGGGAGGATCAGATCCGGAAGAAGATGTGGATGGTGATGCTATATCGATGCCCGCTGCTGTCGCTCCTCAAGCTTCAGCTGTCTTACCGACATCTCATGCTTTGCTGCGAGGCTTTGCGAGCTTGCCAGCCAGACCTCCTTCGCAGTTGTAGATGATGAAAACCTGGATGTAGGGTAGAATTACCGAGTAACATGTAGCATATTGGGATCGTGGCTTAGCAACGGCCTGTACACAGATACACACGTATACCATGGATGCAACTAAAACCTGGTGGCGCGAGATCACGTGTTTGTTGGCTTTGGCCGTGTTGATTTTATGTGTGACTTCGCGGTTCTGCAGATCTCGCCTCAGCTTCAACACAATTGTCCAAGGCTGCGTGCATCTGCGTATGGAGTGACTACTGCCTCGCCATGGAGAACACGAAGCAAGCTGTCCTGCGCAAGCTGTTCAGCGGCGTCGAGCAGACCAACGCGACGGGCGAGTCGTCGAATCGATGGGCCAGAAATCAGCGTGCAAGCAAGAGCAGTGCAGCCGTCGTGCTCCCAAATAGAATCATACCTGTCACCGGAAGCGTTAGAGAGCGTGCGAAGGCCTTTGAAGCGCGCTATGCCGCCGACAGCAGTGCGTATGTGCCGTCCCCCACGCCGCCAGGCTCTGCAGGCCAGAAACCACAACCGCGAGTTGCGAAGGCAAGCACAGACAAGGCTGCACACGCTGCAGCAGCAGTGCATCAACTACCAACATGTGAGTGCCAAATATTGTATCGATTTCATGTTCCGCGCTGAGAGAAACACCCATCAGCGCCGACCTACGGACAACAACAAGCACGGCCTGCTTCTGTAGACGTTCGCGCACAATCACCCGACAAAGCCAATCACAAAGACCTACCCGAGACCAACCGCAAGCCTGCTGTTCTCACATCCAAGACTGCCTTCCCCCCTCAGCAGCAGTCGCCCAGCAAACGCGGTAATGCCTACGAATTGCCAAAGACACCAAACTGCCCAAATACTGGCACGCCACAGAGGCTAAATAAGCACGTATTCTCACCGCCAGCACAGCGTCCGAATGGTCACAACACAAAGCCAACCCTTCGAGCTGGCGCCTTCCAAGCTGCTCGGTCCAGATCGAACAGTACTCCCAGACCAAGCGAATGGTTCACTTCATCTTCACCATCCTCGGCCCCGACCAACGCTCCACAAACCAAATCTGGCTTACTGCTAGCACCTAGACCTCGTCCGCAGTCCGTCATCTCAGCAGCTCCGGAGGATCAGCAGCAGGCCCCACGAGTCTCTGCATTACCAATTTCGCAATCCCGCAAGTCACGTGCATCTTTGAGGAGCGCTCAGCGCTCACCAGTAGACGGATCCAAAGCGGTGTCACCACCTTGCCGCCCAACGGTCCCGCAGCGCTCAGTATCATCACATCCAAATTTCACCACTCGCCCTGTCAAAGATGAAGTAGTCAAGAAGCCGGAAGCCCAGCAAACCATACTTCAAAACACATCCATGCACACACCCGTATCAGCTACGAGCCACTCTGCATCCCGCATGAGCACACAAATGGAGCGCGCGAATTCTTCTCCTGGCGTGCAATCATCTTCAGACGGCAAACCATCGAGACCACGGTCCCTCACTCTCGCCCCTTCGAACCCCGCTGAGCTAGACTCGATGTTTCAAGAGTTTCTTGTAGGTTTTATCATTCTCGCGATGGGTGCCAAGTACAGGTACTCATGTAATTTTGTCACAGGATTCGCTCAATCTGTCCGAGACAGTATCTCGCCGAATGATGAGTGTAGACGCTCGCGTCAAGCTCGACATGCTTCGCTCAGGCACGCCTTCTACTACGGTGTCTAAAGGTACAGGGCAAGGCCTGCCCGTTGGAGGAGCTCAGGCACGCATGCCCATTCCTCAATTTGGTGAAGCGGCTGAGGCTGCCAAGCCGTCCAAGAAGCGACCTAAGATGTTGCGAAAGATGAAAAGCTTCATGTCCAACAAGGATACGACAGAAACTCCAGAAGGCTTCATGATGGTTGAGTCTACTTCTCCGAGGATGAACGAGCTCGAATCCCTGTCGTCAAGCAAGGTATCATTTGACCATACCAAGGAAATCGACGCTGCTGTTTCTCAAGCTGCTGCTGCACAAGCGCACTTGATAAAGACGAAGCCACTCAAGAATCTCGACCCTGTCAAAGACGTAAGAAAACTTCGTGTACTGTTGCGAAATGAAAGTCTTCCCTGGGTCACCGAGTGGATCAAATTCGGGGGCTATCGAGGTCTTATGGAGAGATTGCACGAAGTCGTTACTTTGGAATGGCGAGAAGAACAACACGACGATCAAGTCTTACTAGAGCTTCTCAAATGCTTCAGAGGTCTCTTAATGTCTCAGGTGAGTAGTCGGTCAAAAGTATATAATCGAATGCATAGCTCAAGCCTTGCATCATAGCCTGGACGGCAATGCCTAGCAAGCTTTTCACCATCGCCATTCCGACCACTCATGGAACTTCTATTCTCAGATAAGAAACCTGGGGAGTTAGTATCGCGACAATGTATTGTCGAAATTGTGACTGGATTATTTGAGGTGTTCACGGACGTCGCTCCTACCCCCATTTGCCGTGGCGAGTGGCGCAAGCCATGGAGCAGCCGCGATAACTTCGGTCATCTAGACAAGCAAAGCATCTGCAGCGTAAATGAAAGTCAGGACTCTTCCCAAAGCGCTCCAAACACAAAGTCGCCTCAATTACCTGACTTACACTTCGATAGGAGAGTTGGAAAGGGCTCGGAAGGGTCTTCTACATGGGAGTCTGCTGGCTTTGAAGAGGGCTACTCTTTTGTTAGCGGCGCTGCCCATGTCCCGAGCCATCCAAAGCGGAATTGCAGTGATAGCAGCTCGGTTGATCTAAGTATCGCCGCTACAGCCTTCAACTTGGTGAAAAGCCTTGTCGCTGGTCCACCAAACGAAAAGGAAGAGGCGCAGGTGTACTTTATCAAATCCACCCGCAAGTCACGAGTATTCAAGCTGTGGATGGATGAAGTAATTGGTGTCCTGTCAGACTATTTCTGGTGAGTCATGTTGTCCGCTCGTCACGCCGCGCCTACCTTACAGTGTCGGGCTCTGCAGGATCTTCTGCCACTCTAGCAATTCGTATTGGAGGCTGGAAAATATTCAAGAGGATCAACTTGAAGAGCCTAAGGTACCTGGTGGGATGACAGGCGGTGTTGAGTATGAAGCAATGGGTAAGTAGACTCTGTATCTTTGAAGAAATGAGCTCATAGTATGTTTTTACAGAATACTGCGCAGCTCACTTACGCTTGCTGAATCGATTGTGCAAATACTGTCCTCCTGGTGATGGAGCTTTCGAGTTTCACGCCGATCTCTTTGCCAGCGGAATCGACAAGGTGCTCTTAGTGAGTTTCTTGCTCCTGTAAAGTGCCTGGTCCCATCCTAATTACTTCCGAATAGACACTGCGCAAGTGCTCAACGGTGTACTATCCACAAATACACCTTGAGCTTGCAAGATATATCGACCTTTGCCTTTCATCAGGCTATCCACTTCATCCAAATATTCGCAAATATATCGAGCCGGTCTCTTCTTTGAAATAGAGCATCTCAGCGGGGAAATTGGCAGGCCAGGCACCTCAGCAAAAGCCGCAAGCCGCAAAGAAAGGTCATCAACGATCTCGCACTGATGGACAAATCATGATATCCAAGTGACCCCGACTTCAGTATTCAGGGTAGTTGGCTAGGAAGCTTTCTACGCAGTATCAGTGTGGTTGTTGATGTAGTACACTTGTGGTGCACATTTCTTGTCGTTCTGGCGGCGATCCGTCCTAAAGAGCCCTTGTTTTTGTAACGATAATTTCGTTCGACTAGATTATGAGTGAGGGCTGCAAGGCTCATGCTATTGATATACATAAGCAAATCACCTGTCCTTGATCGTGTATTAACATCAACATAGAATTGATAAGAACAATGGCATGCTACAATATTCATTTGGCGAACAAAAATGGTTCTCAGTCAGAAAAAGCGAAATCGTCTAGATGAGTTAGAGGTTGCATTGCGAGCGCCGCCTTGACGCTCTTGCTGCAGCTTGACAAGTGCGTCCAGCTTGTCCATGACCAACTCCAGCTTTTCCTTGCGTTCCTGTAGGTCAAGATGCTTCCTGAACCTGGGGTTCTCGCGCGCAAATTCGAGAATCTCGCTGCGGGACATGTCGTAACCTAATCTTGTCTCGATCTCGCGTGGGAACTGCCAAAAAGTCAGTTTGTAGTAGTCAGAAGCCGTTGATTTGCGGACGTACCAAATAGAAGTACTCCGCTAGGAGTTCAATATTGATAAACATTACAGCGGTCGAAGCGAGCTTGTCGGCAACGACATTGAGGAAAGCTTCCGGGCAGTATATTCGGATGCTCTCGGACGTCTTGTCGGAGAAGTTGCGACATTGTTTTGACTTCAAGGCATTCATACGAGCCTTCAGGAGTGCAACCCGATTTGTAAGTACGTTCGCTTCCCGAGCTATATACAGTCACAGTTGAGGGTCAGTCTCAAGGGACGTCGTGCAAATGCCTGTCAACAACTCACCTTTGCTCAATAAGACAGGGTTGAAGACGGGTCTGGAGGGATCTTGTGCATCTTCCAGAAGCAACTCGTTCTGGCTTGCGCTATTCTCTAGCGAGCCGCTAGTCTTTTGAGCTGCTATTTGCTTTCGAGCTTCTGCCCTTCGTCTGTCACGATCTTCTAGGTCCTTTACATACTGCATAGCGCCCTTGAGTCTTCTAGCACCTCCAACGCTTTCAGTAATCGATTGTTGAGCTGATTCGCACAGATCAATCTCTCTTCGGAGAAGCTCAATAGCTTCATTCCGTCCTGAGTCCCATTCCTTGCCGCTTGAATCCAATTCAATTTCATGCTTGTAAGGCTTGATGCAGTTCTCCACTTGATCCGCAGTGATGGTGTAGCGATCTCTCAAGATGGCATCACTGAGAGCTGTGATGCGTTCACATGTGCTGGGGTGGTTCACAAGTGGCTCGGAGGTGAGGAGACTGTTCATCGAGTGCGCTCGGATGGCGTCAACTATGAGTTGAGTCTCGTTGCGCCCGACACCCGATCTAGTGAGGGCTGATGTAGCAGCTTCAAGCTTATGCCGCCAGACCATTTCGGCGTCATCCTGGCCTGAAGTGTGTTGAGAGCTGCGCGAACCGACCTCGCGCATTGCTTCTAGTGCTTTTTGACTCTTTGACAGATCGCCAATCTTTGAGGCTAAAGCGGCGAGCTGTGCCATGTTACCGTTATCAGTCTGATCCTCCCAATATACCTTAGCAATGATTTCCATGGCCTCGTTATCGAGGTCAGCCTTGATGAGCTTCCTGACTTGCTGCTTTCCATATGCTTTATTGAATGCATGCAGTCGTTGTTTGAGAAGATCCAGTGTTTCGGCGAGGTAACTTTCGGGCGATACAGTTCGGTCGTTGTATTGTACCTTGAATTGATATTTGGCTTCCTCAAGTTCCATAGCAACATTGTTTGAAATGCTATGAAGGGAGTTTGCCATGCTTTCTTCGAGTACATGCATCAAGCGGCGCTTGAGCACGTCTGTAGTCACCTGCAGACCCTCGCGAGAGAAGACATCTGCGTGTGACCCAAAATACTCACGTTCTTGCTTGCGAACAGGAACAATGAGACCCTCGTCGTCATCGGCACGATGTCTAGGGATGAGACTGCGCCCTTCGCGAGCTTTGGCAACAGCCTTGCATACGACTCCAACGTAGCCTAAAGCCAGTGGATATCGCTTATTTGCCAGGATATCGGCACCTTGCGATGGTTCAACGAGGTCCATCTTTGTGATGACACCGATAGTGCGCATGCCCAGAGGATCCACGCGACGGCTCGCTCTGAGTGCGGGAGAGTTGGCAAGATCTACATCAGCCGCGCACACCGCAAGGATGATGTTGGGTCCGCGAATATATTTATCGCATAAATTGACGATCTCCTCTTTCAATGTTTCGGGTTGATCCATGGAGGAAAGCTCGACGTAGCCGGGTAGATCGACAAGCGAAAGATCAGGTACGTTGGGAGAATGAATGCGAAGTTCGACCGGGATAGACGATACCGCTTGGTCGGACGGGATGGAGAGATTCAGATCAAGAAGAGTCTTTTGAACGATAGTAAAATCTGTGATGCGTTGACCGGGCGCGAATGAGGGAAATTCGGCATAGGTAATGGGATGTGGATCCTGTGCAGTTGGCGGAGTATGTACGAGAGTCAGCTCGATAGGCCGGCGGGTGACCATATTGTTGCCTCTGCATCAAAAGTCAGCATCGGCAATACAAAGCTACTTATGGTAGCAAGGCAAATATCACGTACTTTGGTAGGAATTCTCTGCCGACAATAGCCTCGAGTACGCTACTCTTGCCTGAGCTTTGTGATCCAATAGTAACGATAGCCGGTAGCTGCAAGCCCTCCCCATGGTCAATGGTAAGTAATATAGACCTGATCTCGATGAGTTTCTTGGTGAGAATCATAAGATCATTCGTGGCTTCATCGGTAGGATCGTCGCTCCGGTCGTCCATTACTATCGGCAAAGACGATGCTACCGCGGCTGCCGCTGCTATACGTTCAGGTAGCGGTGCAGGTGCACCACCATTACCTGGACCTGATGAGCCATCCCCTCCTTCGGATCTACCGTCAAGAAGCTCCTCGACACTGCTTTTCAGTCTCGACCAGATGCTCTTGCCGAGATCGCTCGCATCGCTTGCACCTTCGCCCAGGACTTCGAATGCAGAGCCGACCCCTTGTCCTACTTGGCTGGCTACGCTTCCAAGTGTGCTTGTAGCCTCGTCGAAGTAACCGTAGACTGAGCTTCTTGCTGCTTCCACCTTGGTGACGACGTAGGCTCCTCCAGCCACCGAGCCGCCAGCGAGTATAACAGGCAGCCGTGTGAAGACGCGGAATGCGAGTCTTGGTATCGCCGTGTATGAAGCAGGCCGTACGACCTGGCGGTTGACGGAGCTGCGTATGATAGAGGGATTGATGCCAGTGTGCAGGCCATTCATGCGGAAAGAAGAGCCCAGCGCTGGCCGGTGATGCATGAAGCTTCGCATGCTCTCAGCGCGACCGTAGGCGGATCCGCTGGCCAGTCCTGAGCCTCGAGTAGCTGTCCTTGAGCCTCGCAGGGCTCCTCGAGCCGTATACCTCAGTCCAAGCAGCATCATGGCTCTTGCCATTACCATGCTTGTGGCTGTGGCATGGGCGAGTTTGCTTGCTGGCGGAAGTGTGTGCGACGTGCACTTGAGGAGGCACGTATGCGCTGTAAGAGTGTAGAGAGTGTTCGTTTATAGTAGGGTGCTGCTCTTGAGAGCGTGCAAAGCCAAGAGAGCAGGCAGAGCAGAGCCGACTTTCGCGCAGGCGGGCATTAGGACAACGCGCGCCACATCGGCACTGCTTTTGCCCTTCGCTCTCACAGCGGCAATAACACAGGATGAAGACCTCGAGCAGGAGTCCTTAGTTGATAATCACCACCGCCTCTGTCGCTGTTGCAGCCGCTTGAAGACTTCTGGCAGCACCTCTCAGAAGGGTGATATTGATTCAGCCATCATGGCTGGGACCACTGGAGAGTCCAGTGAAAAAGGCAAGACGACGGGCAGACCTAGTGCATACAATGTCAATGCATCGTCCATGCTGGGCCTGCTGTCCGAAGTTTCAAAGCATACCGAGTCCTACAAGCGTGGCAGTAAAGATGCGGATGAACGACCGAAAGCAGGCCCATCTACAGACCGTAAGGGCAAGAAACAGTCACTCTTCGACCGCCCAAACCGTGGCATAGAAGCTCGCTCGGCTCGTGACAGGTCACATATGCTCAAGCGCGAAGACCTGTCCGTCGAAGCGAGGCGAGTGCTAGAGTCAAGAGAAAGGCTCGAAAAGAAGGCAGAGCTGTATGAACGACTGGCTCGGGGAGAGAACGTCAATGGTGTCACGAGGGAACAACTACGAGATGGTCTCTTAGTTGACTTTGAAGCAAAAGCTATGGAGGAGGTGTATCGAAGTCGAGATTTGTCGAGTAGTGAAGGCGAGAGTGATGAGGAGGATGAGAACCAAAGCAGCATGCTACCGATGGGATCCGGACAGGTAGCTGAGGAAGAGGACGATGTAAGTCACATGGTCCCTTCTTCCCATCTGAGGGACGCTGCTGACATGGCAAATAGCTGGTCGAGACCCAAGACGAGCTGGGAAGGACAAGATGGGTGCGGAGATCTACCCTGGCAGGCAAGCGAACTGAAGATGGCGATGACATAGAGCACCGTATATCTGTCCTCGAGGGCGGCAAACCTATATTTAGTGAAGATCTCGCGTTGGCTTCCACTACTATACCGACAGACACGACATACTACGGTGACCAGCGACACTTTCACGTGTATGAGCCAACTGAAGAGGAGATCGCAGCCCGCCGGAAGAATCTCAACCTCGATGCTCCACTACAGGATCACTTTGACTCCAAAAAGGAAATCAGGAATCGTGGAGCTGGTTATATGCAATTCAGCGCCAACGAGGATGAGCGCAAGGAGCAGATGGATGCACTTAGGAACGAGAGACTAACAACGGAAGCCGAGCGGGAGAAGAGAGGCGACGAGGGTGACATTGCTTCTCAGAGAGAGAAAGAAGCTCATCAACGTCGCCAGCTTATAGAGGAAAAACGGAGAAAATTGCTTGAGAAAAGAAAGTTGACAGACGAACAAAGTGATGCATCTAAGCGAATGCGTGCGCAATAATAGGAGACACTAGAAGTAGGCGTATTATATTAGTCAGGGGCCTTTGTTTTGCGGTCATGTAGCATACGAGCGGGCGACAATTTGACAAGAATGCTGAATAGGTACAATCAAGGAAATCCAGGAAACGGACTCTTGTTTCTAAAAATATAGCTACATAGGCTGTGCGATATAGATCACCAGCCGAGTCTTTGTACTTCATTCAAGTTTCTGTCGTTTGCAAGTAGATCGTGCTTTGCGAAACAAGCCGCCTCTCGCGAGCAGGGAGCTTCCTCATCTGGGCCATCAACTCCAACAAGCTCACTGATGCTTCTTGCCAGAACTCTTGGAGGTGCAGTAATGACAAAATCCGAAGGTAGTCTGCGGTGCGAATGTTGCAATGGCTTCGTATTGCGATCTGGAATGGTGACTCGCAGGTGACGAGGAGGTGTGGCATATTGACGTATCTTTGATCCCATAACACGCGGGGCGACGTGCGTGTAAGGATCCTCGCAGTGGCTGCTTTGTGAAGGACTTGACTGAGGCTGAAAGGTTGATGGCGGAGCTAGCAGTGGACGGGCAGCGCTCGGGGGACTTTGCGATGTTTTGGGAGGCCGGAAAGCCATAGGAAGCGGTGTAATAGGCGTATAAGGAGTGTGTGGTGTGACGGGGCTTGGTACACTGCACTCTGACATTGGCGACTGGGCCAGTGAAGGACAATTTGCTGCTGTTGCTTTGGGACTTGTAATGATGAGAATATCACCAAACGACTCTGAAGTGGGCCTAGCGCTCGAAATAGGACTGACTGACGCCGCAGGTGACTCTGTTACATCAAGTCAGCTGGTCTGCCATAGTGTATCTGGGGCGTTGAGAAAACCCACTCAAAGATGTGTACCCAAGCCAACTTTTTTTCGTATTTGATGGTCTTGCATTCGCTCGCTGCTTTTCGTTTATTGGCGTTACGAAAGTCTTAGGTTGTGTAGTAGCTACTGTAGATTTTTGCGTTGATTGTAACTTTTCAAGATCTTCTTTCTCTCGCTTTTGTGCCGTAATGCGCCACTCGAATACGTGCGTTCTATAGGCAGGTGGAGGTTTGTGATAAGCAAGAGTAGACGACAAGTCATTGGCATTAGTTGATGCTGAGCTTACGCGATGGCCAAGAGGACAGCGACGCTTCCTAACCCCATGCAGATCATCATCGCGATTAGACCTGGCTCCATATCGTGTGCTGACGTAGGTACTCGAGCGAGGGAACAGGAATGAAAGATCAGAGTCGTTCGGTAGTTGAGAAGATTAAAATGAAGGAAGAGAGAAGCAATGATGCTTGCTGCCACTCTCGCTGCACAAATGCATCACTCCATTCAGCATGCTTTTGTGATGCAAGGGAGCTTTCCTGGCGCATATGGCGTTAGTAGGCGAGTGCAGATCACTGAAACCACAAAGGTTGTGTTGTGCAGCCTTCTTTGGTGTTCAACCTCTTGACCTGCGACAAAAGGGACTTCGGGCTTATCCAAGCGCCCGTCGGTTCGGCTTGACGTTCAAAGCGTCTTTTAGACGAACATTGTGCAGGTCGAGAACAAAACAGTCTTATTTGTCCCAAGTAATGGTGGGTTGACCCATTTTGCAACCCGCTATACAAGTGAGTTAGACACCAAACCCACCCGCACCGCTTACCCATGCTTGCTTGTGGTGGCTGAGGACGTCGGCGGAAATGCAAGATATTTGCGGTTAGGATGTGGCAGAGCTGGCAGCGCTCGTGGAAGGGCGTTATATTAATTACACTATATGTGCCAACATTGTCGCCGGTGTACATTCTTGTCATCGCTAGTGAGCTTCTAGATCTATTTGGTGTTTGGCCACTGGGGAAAGCTGGGTAGAATGCCAAAGCTTAATCAGACATCTGCAGCATTCACGGGAAGAGAATGCTTGGTCTCACGTCCACCTCAAACTCACCCAAATTGGTCGTGTTTCGTTACGCGCATATCACTACTACTTTACTTCAGTACAAGATGCTACAGGACTTCTTGTCAACACTGCGGCGCGCGTTTACCAGCCTAGTTGTTTCATGCGACGAGTGAAACTTCCGTCATTTGCCTTTACATCCCTATCCTGACTAGGTCTGAGCTGTTTACTATCGCCTACGCCATCAAAGTGTATGAAATGTGTGGAAGGCTTGACGTGTGCTTTGCTTGGGACGTTGAGGGCACACGTCCGGGAAGAGCGCGAAAACTCCAGGGATGCTGAACCTGGCGAAGAAGGGTGTTGTTGTAAGGTCCAGGTGGAATCTGATGGTCCTATGAAAGTGCGTGACTCGTTTCCTTGCAAGGCTCCAGTCGAGAAAGTATTGATGTTGAAGTCAAAGTCACTACTGTCCCATGATTGGGATGCCAGCCGGATCTTGCGGCTACGCAAGACTTCAAATCCATGCAAACTGCACACGGTATATACCTTTAGGCTTGATGTCGTGTTCTCCCAATTGTGAACAGCCCAAGCTTACCTCGATGCCGCCGCCACGAAAAGTGCAGTGAGAACAATGAATAGAATGAGGTACCATTCCATCCTTTTTTTTTTTGGCTTACTTACGAGGATAGTTGTTACAGGCGAGAGAAGAAGCACATATGAGGAGAAATCGCCATAACTACAGCTAGATCTCTTCTCTCACTAAAGGAGGATCACGGATTTTGAGCCCGGCGAGCACCGTCTAGAGGCGCCAATTCTCCCGACTCTTTGTCCTTTTCAGTCGATTTAGGAATATTGCTGTAGATATTGGCAGATGACACGATTAATGAAGCACTTCTCCACAAGCTCGGCGGAGTGTTGTAGTGAACATCACCTTGACTTCCGCATTCGATGTTCCAAGGATTTTGCTTGTCCTTTTGACCTGTCTCTACATAAAGTGCCTGGTTACCGTAACACACAGGGAGTAGGAAAAGTTTCTCGTCGTGCAAATACTTCCGATAGACGGGCGAAAAGGCCGACCGATAGTATGTCGTTCACGCGAACAAAAGGGTCACCTTGCGGTAACGAGATCAACAATAAGGAAATCATGAAGAGCCAGAATGTCTTGCGGTAACTCAGCAAGCAGCTCCCACGAATGCAAAGTTCTCCTACGCAGAAGCAAACACTGGAATTTAGCCAAGCCAGTGCATTGCAGCCACAGTGACCTGCCACATTCGAGCTGTGCAACGATGGTGGCAAATCGGTCCGACGCACCCGACGATTGCGCTGTAAGCTCAGGATGTGCAACTGCAGGGTCGGACATCTAATCCAGCTCAGAGATCATTGGAAAGTTTGCATTACTGCATACTTTGTCTAAGCGGTTATCTACCAATTCCCTCGAAAGGGGCACTGAGCACACACACAATGCATGATCAATGATAATTAAAAAATACAGTGTGAACGAGACTGGAGAGACAGCAGCATGCTTCAATATCATAAACCCATCGAAAAGGGGCGTCTACGTGAAGATAGAGGGATAACCTCCTGTACTAAAGACTAGGGAGATCTTACTCAGCAGAGGAAAAGGTTGGTAAGATCGGCGAAGGAAATATAGAGTGCTACAGGACGAATGACGAGACTTTATGCCTGTATTTATGACAGGCCATAATTCGAAATGTCTTTACTGGTTCTGGCAAGACACGCCTTGTCCTTGAGGTCCATCTTCATCCTCATCCATGCCATCATCATTCATAGCACGCTGAGCCCGCATAGGATCGATGTTATCTAGCACAACGTCATCGACTAAGTGGTTCTTGGGTAGCTTGGGTAGGGCAGGCCGTGCTGGTAGGGCGGTTTCGAGCTGCTTCATCGCTTCTTCTGATAGTGTCTCTGGGAAATCGACATTGAACTTGATGATCAATTGACCATGATTATGATGTCTATATGCAGGCATTCCTTGTTCATGAATAACCTTGATGGCATCTGTAAAAGGCAAGCATAATTAATCAGCAAATGTATGAACAATATGAGGGGGTCGATCTTAGCTGCGCTTACCAGGCTTGATGATCTCGCCGGGGTGGATATTGACGAGAAGAGCACGGTCATCGAGGTGCTCAATGTAGAATTGGCCACCAGCGAGCGCGGTAAGGAGGTCGATATTCTGCTCCATCACAAGGTCGTCTCCCTGTCTCTTGAATCTGTCGTGTGGCTTTTCCTCAACTACAATGACAACGTCACCAGGTATGACATTTGGAGCTTGATCTGCTTCACCAGGGAAAGTGACTGTCTGTCCATCCTTCATTCCCTTGTCGATGTTAACTTCTAGTACCTTTCGCTCGTTTGTAACCTTCTTTCCGTTGCAGGCTTTGCACTTGTCCTTTGCGTTGATGATTTCACCCTCTCCGTTACAGTCTGAGCAGGTCTGTTGTAGCTGTTGAACCATAGGACCCATCTGTCTTAGAACGACCTTGATACCTTGACCATTGCAACCGTGACATGTCTTGACGGCTCCTTCCTTGCCACCTTTTCCGTTGCACTTGGCACAGAGAACGTGTCTTTGCAGAGCAAGCTTTGTAGTCTTGCCCTTGTAGACATCCTCCAAAGAGACTTTGATACGATGAACGAGATCTTTGCCTTTGCGAGGACCAGAAGGACGTTGACGGCCTCCGCCGCCGCCGAAAAATCCGCCTCCGCCGCCTCCAAAGAGTTGAGAGAAGAGGTCGGAAGGATCCATTCCACCGCCCATACCGCCCATACCTCCTCCTTCTAAGCCCTCTTCACCGAATTGATCGTACCGTCTGCGCGTGTCAGCATCGCTGAGTACCTCAAAAGCCCGGGAAACATCTTTGAACATTGCACCAGCTTCCTCTTCCTTGCCAGGGTTTCTGTCTGGGTGGTGCTTGAGGGCTGTGAGGGAGTGGGCAAGTAGGGTCAGTCAAGTGCACTGTTATTCAGCTAGCTAGGCGTCTTTTGCGTCTGCTGACTAGCCGAGCACCGTTGCCAGCTCGCCATATCATATTTGACGGTCCAGCGACCCGATGAAAAAGTGCAAAACTCACCCAGTTTCTTGTATGCGCTTCTGATCTTAGCATCGTCGGCATCTTTCGGCACACCTGTATAGACGGGAAGAAGAGTATGTTAGTCTGACAGTCCTGCGACACAGGGGGTTGATAGTCAATGTCGACTTATAAGACCTCGTAAAAGTCCTATCGTTGCGACAAGGGGACGGATAGGTCAGCATGCGCGGGCAGGACAAGGACGTTGCAGCCAAGTACAGCGCCATCGCAAGCTTACCTTGCCCATGATGAATAAAGTGTTGCGAGGTGGTTGTTTGAATGCGTGTGAGTCTGGAAAAGTCTGGAGTAGTTGTGCAGAGAGTGATGGCTCGATTGCCTTTGGGTTGAGTGAGTGATCCGAGGTGGTGGTCCAGCCAGGTGATGAGGGCGAGTACGAGGTGGATGTATCTCTTGTTCGGGTGTGTAGGAGGGTATAACTTGCTTGAGTGTGTGCAGGTCCAACGAGCGACCTCGCTGACGATTCTACCTACTCTGTCTGCAGCTGGAACTTTCTGGCACATCGACGTGCATCGATATATCAGCAGCCAGGCCGCATCGCCAGCTCGTTCACAAGTAATAGACAAGTGCCGCTTGCTCGGCTAGCAGACAGCAGCATCATCATCACCTGCACATCAGAAGAGGCCCTCTGTCTCCCTCCATGCTCTGGCAGACGGGGATGTAGGCGCATGCAAGGTCCTGTCATTGTTCAGCACGTGCCTTAGGCTCGCGCGTATATTAGAGACGCCAACAACGAAAGCGACATGGATGACTAGAGATACAGAGGCCACTGCTGCTACTCATCATACTACTGCAGAATCAGGAATCACCAACCCAGTCTACTAAACTCGGCTTCCATGACTCTCTCTCTAGCTAACAATTGCTGAATCTTTCTCTCTCTCTTTTCAGTCTCATTCGCATCCATCTCCTTTATCAGCTTTTCACCATCCTTGTCTGCATTCTTCATCTTCTTGGCAAGCGTGCAGTTAGGGAATATCCTGCATATAAGTTGGACTAATTGCGAAGGCGAAGAGGGATCTGATAGATGTGATAGAGTAATAGGACTGATGGGAAATTGGGCTGGCTTGTTCTCCGACTTGATCCACGATAATTCATCAGAGGTGGGTATCACATGCTCGTCTGGCTGCAGTCGAGACGCATTGCTGTTGGTGGTCGTCGGTCGGACTTCGACGTCGACGTCGACCAGAGTGGTGGCGTCCGAGAAGGTGGAGCATGATGAAACCGAGCGGAGAGGGATGGTGGGCATCGTGTGTGAATGTATGAACAACTGCGATGAGGAGAATGTATCAGCAAATCTTTCCTGTTGTTCAAATGGACCAACTGCAACATACACAAAGTATGCTGCTATATGGACGCGTATATTATGCTGAAGGTCTTCTTCCGTGTGATATGAGGAAAGTGGAAGAGAGCAGGAGAGCAAGTCAATGCTCGTATTGGTTACCATTACGCGCGATGAGATTGCGAAAGGACAGTGTTTGGACAGCTTCAAGATGGTGCTATCGTCGAGTTGATGGTGAAGTGGCACTTGAGAGAGAGAGAGAGAACAGCACTTCAGCTGGAATAATGACACAGTATTGTCACAGGCATTACTCATTCAGCATCGTCGTCGCATGCAGTCCCTCATACTCTTTGCATGCTCAGCCACCCCAGCTCATGCTGTCCCATCGACATGCGGGCTGGCTTTGTGCTTTGACCACCAGGCATGCATCTCAGCATGACAAGGATGGCTTCATTGCCATAGCCTTGCTTCCCGACCACCCATCCATCCATGTACGGCCGTCGCAGCGGGCTTCCAGAGTCGCTCGCCCTCTCAGCAGCATCAGCCGACGACGACGGCGACCTTTCGCTCGCCTCGAGAGCGCTGCACTCGCCCACCAGCACCATCAGCGCGACCTTTCTGCGCCGCTCCTCATCCTACGGCCATGGCTCGCCGCATCTGCACGCTGCCAGGAAGAGGCGACAGACGCTCACGAGAGCCAACGAGCTGCCCACTGCCGTCCTGCCGCCAGAGCTGCTCGCGAGAACAAGAGCCATCGTCGACTGCATATGCGTCATCAACTTTGACTTGGATGCTGGCCCAGGTGAGTGGCATGGCATTGCCTATTATTCACCACGCTCATTGATCTGCCACAGAATTCGACAATTGCTACCCTCCTGCAAGCTATAATGCGAAAGAGCGGTCTCTCATAGCTTTTGTAGGTCGATCATCGAGCAAGCTACTGCTACGCGCAGCTGCAGCACCGACGACTGACAGAGACATGCATGCTACCCTTGTTTTATCAGTCCTCCTTCCCTGACCACACCGAGAAAGGCAACTCGTCCCTTGCCTTTAGCTGGCGCATACCCCGCATCCGGGACGACGACGACGACAATGTCAACAGCAATACCGGTACACCAACCCACGACATTCTCTATGGCTACGTCTACTTTAGTCAAGAAAAGGACGCGTCCATACGCAGAGGCTATGCTCAACGATCTATAGTCATCGTAACAAAGAATGCAGCCTTGTCGGGCCTATATACAAAAATGGTCAATATACTTGGGCCAATGTACTTTCAAGCGAAGCCTGGTCATGCCGCTTCAGTCGTCGAGACTGCTATTCATAATATATACAAGTGGTAAGCCCACATACTTTGCCCAGCAGCCATTTGCTATCTATTCCCTAACATCTTTGTGGACTGTCTTGTGCTCCACGCACAGGCCAATATTAGAGCCTGGCACAATAGAGCTGGCATTCTTAGGCTATATACTACTCGTTGAAATCCCATTACCGCATCAGGCACAGTTCCGAATACCTCACAGTGCATCACGTTCTAGCACAACTTCTCCCACAGCACTATCTCCGTTTCCACCGCCATCACCGGCATCAATACCCCTCTTAGCAAGCCTACCATCAGTTCCACTTTCACAGTTATTGAGAGAAACGATAGACCAATTATGGCTGATATGGGAACTTGTCATTCTCGCTGAACCTATTTTAGTCTACTCTTCTGATCCTGGGAAATGCAGTGAGCTGGTTAGATGGTTGTTAGCTATGATCAAGCCTCTACCTTTTGCTGGAGATTATAGGCCTTTCTTTCATATGTTCGTCTCGCTGCTCTTTTGCATACGTCCGTGCTACTGACGCATGGTACTGTTTATTCATAGACATACCCCGGATTTCGCATTCATACTCAATAATAACAAAGTGCGTCAGGATCAGAAAGCGCAAAGTATCGAATGATCGCATGCATTAGACTAATCTTCGAACTCGATAGCCTCGTCCTGGCACTCTGCTTGGAGCTACCAACCCGCTAATTCTAAGCGCCGCCCGTCATTATCCACACATCATTCGACTTTCACCTCCATCAAACCCAGCAGATTCACCAGCTCAAGGCGTTTTTGGATCAGTCTCAAAAGCGACAGCTAGCCACAGTTTCAAAGAAGCTCAAGGAAATGCTCATGGTTTATTCTCAGAGAGGAAGAGGCACATCAAGAAAGATACTTCAGCTTTAAAAGCTGCTGAACATAAATTGAAAGCTAGGGATTGTAAGTGATTGCATATACATTTGCGTAGAGTGGAATGTTATGCTTACATTATGCATGGCCCTTTTCTCTCTTGTAGACGCTGCGGCAGATGCCATACTGCTCCAGTGTATGAGCACGCTCACAGAGCGATTTCTCGTGCCTCTCAATCGATACTTTGCAACACTCCTCCCTGCAGACTTGTGAGCTAGACCAACTATGCCTGTCATATAAGCTTGGCTCAATCCTTTGATTACAATATTCAGATCAGATGGGATGTCTACGCCTCGTCAATCACCAAACTTTAGTCAAGCTGGCTTCATTCAATCGCTTAAGGCGCACGGTACAGTATGCCTTATTTCCGCATGTAACGCTCTTGCTCCTTCCAGGCTGACTTACTTTACCGCTGCCACAGCCTCTGCCGTTTAGGAGATCTAAATTGCCTTCTATGAACATGCATTCAAACAACGATACTACAGCAACATCATCCGCTATTTCCTTTTACGAACACTTTCTTCGCTCTCCGAACTTCCTCACTTGGTTGCAAAATCGAACGGAAGCTACTCAACACACTACCCGAGCTCGATATCTGCAACGTCTAGAGAGTGGGTCATAAACGGTTCTTACTTTAAGTGACGTAATGTTTATTGACTTGATATGTACTCAGATGGTGATACTGATGCGTACCTACGCGGCAAGAGCGATGCTGAAATGCGAGATCTTCAACACCGGCTTGAGAAGGAAGCAGTAAGCCGCACAATTCGCTATTCATCATGAAACGTTCTTGGCTAATCAGTCCTTCTGATAGCGCCTTACCGAAGAAGATCTACAGAACGCACCACCGATGATCAGAGGGAGGTCAATGTCACATGATGTTAACGCCTCTGGTCGAAGTTCGCCATTTCCTATTTCACCGTCGCAGACTGATCTTCTTAAACGGAGCGAACGCTTGAGATCCCAAGTCGAGCGAGTCAAAGCGTTGCGACAGACTACAAGTGTGGATTCAGATGACTCGGATGGATCCTCTATCCCCTCTGCGACATAGTCTGGCTTGCACAGCATTCAAAATGCATCTTCATCGAGGAGCATAAAGCTTGATCCTATCAATACATTGGTGTCTTTGACAACCTAAACTGCATCACTGCACCACTTATCATTATTAGTAGTACATCATTACTATCTACATTTATTGCATATATCCTGTACCCTGTAGCTATAGCTGATCTTGACAACCAAATGAAAGGCGGTATCGATACATGAATGCGAGCACTGATTACGAGTCAGAGATTTGCGTGCTGTTGGAGGTGCTAGCGTCGAGCGCCCCCTTCTTTTTCTGCAGCAGTGAAAAAGGCATCGGTAAGCAACCAGCTCTCCGAATGGACTGCAAACATTTGCACACTCACATGGAATATAAACGTAACCTCGCCCCCAGCATACTGTGGCGTGATTACGGGCAGAATAGCTTTCGGTAGTCCTTCGTCTTCTCCGGAGGAATCATCGTCTGTACTGCTACCTCTTGTCGGCGCCACACGCAAGGCCTCCATGCTGCGTAAAATCATCGTACGCAAAACATCGTCTTGCACGTTGTCGGCTTTACGTTCGTCGCTGGTCTGACAATTAACGTGTGTCCATTCTTTCAGAACAGCGAGATTCTCGCCGAGATTCGTATCCATCTGTGTAAAGAGGTAACCTGCATTAGCCTTTCGGGTCATACTGCTGTGAAGGGTTTGCTCACCTTCGCTCTCGGTATTTTGTATTGAGATGCTTTCGCGAAAGCTGTCTTCAGATCTGGCAGTTCATCATCATCGCTGTCGCTGTCGCCAAGCTCTGTAATGACTGTAGCTGGCTCGACTGCGGCGGTTTGGTCGTCTCCGTCTAGAACGTACCGTGCTCCGCTTTTGCACCCGCACTGTAGCTGATCATGTGTTTCGCAAGGTGTATCATACGCAGGCACAAACAGAGTGCGTAATTGCTGAGGGGTGAAAGCGTCGCTATCCTTGCCAGATTTGCTGGACCCTTCTTGCTGTAGCCGCAGGATTATCAGCTCGGGTCTGTATGCTAATGGCGGCGGAGTCCGAACCTACCATAACGGAGTCGGCCAATCCTATCTTTATGATTTGGCGCTGGAAGATCTTTTCATCGATAGTGCCTGTCGTGATAAAGCGATAGATGAAGCATTCTCTTTTCTGACCATCACGGTGGATACGCCCCATAGCTTGAAGATCGTTCGCAGGGTTCCAATCACTGTCGAACAGGACCAGGCGAGAGGCTCCTACAATGTTGAGGCCGGTACCTCCAGCTTTTGTGCTGAGGAGAAACACAAAGGTGTGATCCTGACTAGATTTGTTGAACTGGTCTACGAGCTGTTGGCGATCTTCAGCCTTTGTTGACCTGTGGATGTGCAATGTAAGCTTGGCTATCAATCGCAGCACTAAGCAGCCACATACCCGTCTAGGCGACAATGGCCAAAGCGTTCTCTTTCACAGAGTCCTTGTATGAGATTGAGGGTTTGCACAAAGTTTGACACTGTAGACAAGTCTTGAGCAGGACTTCAAGCCTCTTCGCATATAAGCACTCACCGATTACGATCTTCTCGTCCGAGCCATCCTTTAACGTCCTCAACATAGACTGCAAAGCCTTCATTTTGCCTGTTATCACATGTCAACATAATGCTACCGTATGCGATGCTTGGCACTACGAACCTGACAAAGCGGGTCCCAAAGAGCGCGCGTTGGCTGGCAGCGTTTTCAAAGCATCTCTAACAAGATCATCATTGGCCTTCTCCTACGTTTGCTGTATTGTCAGCAACTCTGGGGATGGTAGTCATAGGAGAGCAAATAAACTGACTTTGTCATCCGTCCGCATCAACAAAGCAGGAGAATTGCAGATCTTCTTTAATAAGTCGATTAATGCGAGTGCCGCTTTGCCACTGCCACCCAGATAACCCTGAACAACATCAGATCCGATGACATGGTCATAGAGTTGTTTCTGGATGGGAGTAGGTGCTATGAACACCACATATTCGGCTGCATGCAGAACGGTTAGTTGTGTAAGGGGTAACCGCATTACGAGTCCAAAGTAGCGCTTACATTTAGGTGGCAGGAATCCTTGGATGACTTCGGAGGTCCTGCGAAGAATGAACGGAGAAGTCGCTTCGCTCAGCTGCAAAGTAAGACTCGTCAGCAAAGCCTGTTCCTGCGTTAGCAAAACGCTAGACGTACCGACTCCGCTCGATACTGACCAAGTTCCTTCTCATTAGGACTGCACTCAGGCTGTCTTGATCTCATGATAGGATACTCAAAGATCCTGCAATCGATGTAGTCAGATTCGTGCTTCAACCTATTTGCATAATACGTGCACTTACTTTTTGAACGAGGTATACGAGTCGAGAATACCAGGGTTGACAAAGTCTACCATGGCATGGAACTCGGACAATTCATTCTGAATAGGCGTTCCTGACAGGATGACACGCTTCTCGACATTGAGCTCGCGCAATGCTTTGGTTGTCTTAGCTCCGGCAGATTTGAGGCGGTGTCCCTCGTCGCATATCATGAGGCCAATTTTGGCTTTGCTAAGTTCATCCACGACTGTGCGCAGCTGTGCCGAGAGATTAGCTTTGAAACACCGCGAGATTATGAATGTGTCCTTACTCGCTCGTATCCGATAATCAGCACTTGCCAGTGTCGAGCACCTTGCACGAACGACTTGACACTCTGCTTGCTTTCAGCGGTAAACACACGGATGCGATCTCTGCCCAACCACTTGTAGAATTCTTTCTTCCAATTCTACGAAGATCAAATGAGATTGACAAGTTAACACGCGCGGAGACACTGAGGTGAGCGCATAAGTCACACCTTGACGAGGGTCACCGGACAGACGATAACAGCCTGCTGAATGATTGGCTGAGCACCAAAGAAGGGAGTTTGTTCTGGAAGAACACATCAGGAATGTGCAACATAGCAGAAGGCCTCCACAGGAGAAAATGCTTACTGAGTAGCGTCCAGACAAGGGCGATGGCCTGTATAGTCTTGCCTGCAGAGGGGCGAAAGTGGTCAGACTAAGACCACCAATCCAACACCAGAAACTCGCGCACCAAGACCCCTGAAGAAGCAGATTAGTGAATTGCGGTTTTGATTCAAGCTAGGGAGATCTGACCCACATCTCATCGGCCAGTATACAACCTTGACCCTCGGATCGCATGCCCATAACGGATTCGTACAGGAATCGAACACCACTGTAAATACGAGGGCAAAGCTTAATATTGTTTCTTCACTATATGAGAGACGCATGGACCTACTCCTTTTGATGGGCTCGCATCCTTCCAGCGAGCATTGGGTCGAGAACTATGTCTACAATCGGCAAGCCTTTCTTGTTAAGTCTTCTCTCGATTTCGGGATCTAGTTTCTTCATGACTAGTGCACCTGCAGCATTTGCACTGAATAAAGGTTTCGGTTGTTTTGGGGCAGATCCAAGTCCATGAGTGAGAG
Organism: Cystobasidium ongulense; assembly: GCA_022835595.1. Lineage (NCBI taxonomy): Eukaryota > Fungi > Basidiomycota > Cystobasidiomycetes > Cystobasidiales > Cystobasidiaceae > Cystobasidium > Cystobasidium ongulense. The sequence continues at coordinate 2,777,500 of BQUP01000002.1, forward strand.
CAGCAGTCTTAGAGGTAGGCTTGAATGCAATAGCATTATTACCGGCATTCCTGGACGGAAAGCTTTCCATTCCAGCTTGCAGATGTGTGTCCGGACCTTCTAAATCCGAAGAGTCTTCCTTTCTTTTTCCTTTTGCGTAAAAGTTGTTCACTGGTGGTAAGACTGCTTGACTGCGGACGTCAGCAGACGCGTTACTTTGTGTGTAATTGGAGGGATTAGGACGCGTCACTGTCGGCGCGGCTAGTTTTACATTTGTTAGTCACGTGCATTGAAACGGACAACGCGCTTACGAGCAATGACTTACAGAATTTCTTCCCGGGCCCCTTGGAAGTACTGGATGCGCCATAGAAGCTAGCGGATGCAGCAGGTTTCCCATAGAAGTTGGAAGCGGTAGTTGAAGGCGCGGGTTGAACAGCTGGAGCATGCCCGAAGGCCTTTCCCTTGAGGTAGTCCGCGGCTGGGATCTCTTGCTCTATCTTGACGAGAAGACAAGCTTAGAACGAAGACTGGACGAGTAACTAATCAATAAACATCTACTCACTTGTACCTCCTTACTCCCTAGGAGAAAGACCTCGTCGATAAGTGCGTCAGGGTCTCGAGGCAGTCTTCCAGATGCGAGTCTAAATGATAAGTTTCAGCTATGCCATTTTGCCAATCTTTCGCTGCGGTGAAAGCTCACACTGAAGAATTGGTTTGATCTTGTAAGATGCCCTTTCCGGCGGTGACTTTCAGTACTCCATCGCCTTCCCACGTCTTGTGCTTCTTTGCTTGCGGTTTTCGCCTGTTCGATCAGCATTAGCTATGCCATAATCTGCGTTGCCGGTCGAAGAGACAGCCTACCAGGTACACTTTGGGTTGACAAGCAGAGCATCAGCATGCGTCTGTTACTTGTTGGATTGGACGTGACTGACCTGGAAGTAGCGAGTACATGCCACAGAGCTCTGTCCAGCCGGACTGTCACTGGTACGCGGCTTCAGTCCAACGAAAGCAGGATAGGAAGTCGACCCTTCTCTGTGGCCATTTGTCTGGTCCCTCAACGCAGCAGAGTGTGCCATCGAAGGGAGTTTGCGCACAGAAGTCCAAGTGTCCACCGACGGAGCTTCACTCCCATCGTCTTCGTAGCCTGTACTTTCCCCATCTCGATACACAAATCCGCCAGCGTTGTTCTTTGCTCTTTTAACGGCGCGTGCAGCTGCTTCTGGCCACAGCGCTGCTGATGATGAGCTGCTGCTGGGAGGATTGGCATTCTGCGTGTGGTATAGTATGAACGGCGCTGGTGTAGCCATGCTTCCACCTTCGTGATGCATCATCTCTCCTCCTCGTCCAGGCGCGTTGTTGTTCCCACCTCCAGCCATCCAGCTGGACCCACCAGGCGCCTTGAAAGGCTGCCGGAGCGTGTTTATTGGGTCCATAGCTGCTGTGTAGAGGGCCTATAACCTCTCTTTGAATATCGTGCAGGCTTTCATAGTCGGTATGTCTTGTTGGTTTCGAACAAGGGCAATGGTGTGCTTGAAGTGCGGTAGAAGCGTGCAAAGTGCAAATAATGTGGCAAACAGATCTGGAAAGTCGAAAGCGACATGTTTAGACGCAAAAGCAAGCAGGGAGGCAGGGACATGATAGCAATTCTCACATCAGACTACTTTCTTTCTATGGACAGCGAGGCCGCTACCAAAGGTGATGAGAAGGATACTATGATACAGACGAGGTACTGCTGATATAGAGGGTAAGAAACCGAATGAAAGAGGAAAGACTGCATGCAACGGAAAGTCAAAGAAGGAAAGACCGACTAAGAACGTGGAGTAAGAATGAAACTGAGTCTGATGCCGTCCACAGATCTAAGTGATGTAAAGGAATAAGAAACGTTCGACAGAAACGTTCATAACCAAGCGTTAACTGTCCACCAGCCCATCAGGGTTTGCGATGCTCAGTCTCATGGGTTGTCTAGGCGCAGTCTGACTCTGCGGGAGTGTAGGAGAAGCTCGAGGCGCATTTGCCGGAGCAGCCGGCGATAGAGGTCTGTCCACTGTCGGGTAGAAGGCATCTTCATACTCTGCATACGGACTTGACGTGGGCAAAGGAACTCCGTTCGATGTCGTCGCTTGATGTCCAGTGGCTGGACTTGCTGCTCGTGGACTGCCTTGATATGGCGAGGAGCGACCATTGGAACCTGCATTTCGGGAGGGTGGGGGATAGTAGGGACTCGCTGGTGCATAGTCTGGGTCATCTTGATATGGATCATAGTACGCTTGTTGGCTTGGCGACATGACGCGGGGTGGAGGTGGGTAGGGCGCTCCAGATGCTCCAAGGTACGGGTCGTCTGCGTAGTAAAACTCTGTCAGCACGGGTTGGTGGCTCATGTAAATGATAGACTCAACCTACAATAGACATTAGGAGCACCATAATAGCCAGCACCAGCAGCAGAAACGCCGTTAGACGAGCCCCCGGAAGAGGCGCTTCTCGCCATAGCCATAGCAGGAGCACCGAGGCCGGCATTTCCGAATAGTTCAGCATGCGTAGGATTAGGTGTACCTCTGCCATGAGAGGACATGCCATCATTGCCGACTAGATCAAGCTGAGAAGCGTTTTTATCTTCATCCATGTCGAATCCTGCTCCTTCTCTTCGTTTTGTCGCAAGAGGGTTCAGAGTTGTGCCTTCCTCTCCATGTCTTTGCATCAGCTCGGGCCAGCGGATGCCATTGCCATCTTCGTCGTCGATTTCCGAGAAGCGGCGTTGTGTACACCTGTAGCCCAGGAAGAGGAAGCCGGACAGTGCGATAATGCCGGCTTCAAGGACGAGACGTTAGTATTGCTTACTCTTGCTTTGGGTTTTCAACAGTAGTGCTCTCAAAGGCTCACCAACTACACTCAGAGGAATGATCCATGCTTTGTGGTTGCTCGGCTCGTCGTCACTCTTGTCGCCAGCACTTGTCGGGGACGCAGTGGAAGCGGTGGTCTGTACGGAACCGTCGTCTAGCGTGGTCGTGATGATGGTCGTGATGACCGCCTGGCTGCTTTCAGACGTCGAAGTCGTCGTGTCGGAAGTAGTGGTAGGAGGGAGACTGGTGCTGGTCGGCAGCGTGGTGGTAGGGAGCGATGTTGTTGTATCGGAAGAAGTAGATGCCTCGCCACCAGAAGTTGTAGTTTGCAGAGTGGTGGACGTCGTGTCGAGAGTCGTCGACGAGGACGGGTCGAGGGTGGTGGTCGAGGATCCACCAGACGGCTGTACGGATGTGGTCGTCGCTGCTGGTGACGTTGCGCCTCCACCGCCGCTTGCAGAGTTTGTGAGCGAAGTGTCTGCGCCAGTCGTGTTTGCCTGCCTTCGATAATGGACATTTACAGGAGCAGCCTGCAGCGACCGGACGAGCTGCCTGTCTGCGAGCTGGTGGTGGTCGTGCACACCCGCTGCAGCACCGACTTGCGTTGCGACGAGTCCCCACGCCAGCGCTGCCCCAAGCAGCAACACTGTCCTGCCCATTCCTGAATCTGTAGCCCGAGCTGTCGTCGCTGTCGAGGTCCCGTTTTGCTGTCGCCGACGAGAGCGAGGACGTTGAGCACCGAAGCTGGCCATCGATCTCGCCTTGCTCTGGTCCAGTCACAGCAGTGTGTCCAAAGTGAGTGTCCTGCGTGTGGATGTCGTAAACATTCGTGTCAAAGCATGATGATGGTCGTGCATTCCAGGCGGTGCTGTGCGTGCTGCTGCTTCACTGGGGCGATCAGCCCGGCGCGCGAGAGCGATGGCTGGATCAGTCCAGTCAGGTTCGGAGCAGCGATACGCATCATACAAGACACAGTGCAGCCTGGCTGCAAGGCTTGATACCAGCATACAACACCAATGGCAATGTATATGCAACGAGCTCTCGAAAGCGCGAGAACGCCACCACGACATTGCAGCGCAGTTTACATGTCACGTGACATGTAAAGTAAACATTGCTGACGCGGACCTGTACGCGTAGCACTACCGAGACTTTCACTGCACCGACTCGCTGTATTTCTGTCGCTTGCTCTCAATCCACTTTTCCCTGCATTGGTAATGCGTAACCTCGCCTCTGTAGCAGAGTGAGCAACTCAGTTCCATCAGCTTCAATCTCGTCAAGGTGCGAGATAGAAAAAACACTCACAAAGGCGAATGGATAGCAATAACACTATTGCCAATCCTCTTATGACACTGCGGGCAAAGTCTCGCATCTGTAATCTTGACTCTTCTATTCTCCAATTCCACGAGCGATTGATTGACCTGATCCATTCGTGCCGTCCTGATCCTCTTGACGACTTGTTGACTATTAGACCAAGTCACGGACTTTCGAATACTCTTGCAGAGGAACACCTGCAGTTCTTGAACCGTCAACAGAGGTGGAAGAATTTCCAACACATAATTGGCGTCCATGCGGGCGCCATATTTGGCCAAGAGGCGTAAAGCTTGCTCGAGTTGAGGCTTCATCTCGCTTTTATCGTCTTCATGACGTGGACGCAGATAGACGTTGAGCAAAGTAACAAAGATATTGGACCTTTGAGAAGCTGAAGTTTCTTCTTCGTACACGCGTTTGCAATATCTACGGGAAATTCATTCGGTTGGTTAGCCTTGATCCCCTATAAAAGTAAGACAGTTGCTCAAGCTGCCAGACTTACTCTTCTGCCCTTGTATGATCTTTCAGCTTGTGTACGTAGATCTGTAGAGCTCCTTCATGCTGTCCTAACTTTCCAAGGAGTGTGGCTTTGACTTCATCCATTCTCGCGGTGTCACCGATTCGAGCCAGCAATCGATCAGGTCGATACTGAGTCGAACTCTCCAAGAACCGAATCAACTTCTGATAGTTTGCCTCCCTTGCAGTTTCGACATCCCCGTTTTCCTTCTCTTTCTCGTTGGTATCAGATTTAGATTGTTTGATCCGATCCATGTAAATCTCAATGAGTCGCTCATGAAATTCGGGCCCATTCTCATTTAGATGATGAATAATATGTTCCAGGTACCTAGCATACTGCTCTTTAGGAGCAATCTTAGCTAAATGATTAGAAACTGCATGTCTAGGCAATCTCTCTACTTCTTCTCTATCTGCAATGAATATATCAAGTCCAGCGCTTGGAGAGAGGGAGAAAACCCATTCTGATGCTGAAAATATAAGTTCGAGATGATCCGGCCCTAGCTTTTGCACGTAGGTAACTGTAGGATCAACTTTATCTTCCACTGAAGAATCTTCAGGTACTTCGTCGGCCATCCTGAAATGGGCGGTCATATCAGTGGAAAGCTTCGCGAAGTGAGACCTATGCACGCTACACACCTTCGAAGCAGCTTCAAGGCCTTTTCATGTATATGCTTGCCATTGTACAAGTCCAGGAGTTCTCGGTATTTCTTTATGTCAGGAAAACAAACCATATCAGCTTGCTGCCATTCAGCCAAGTAGCCCGACTCAACCTTACCTTAGCGTCTAACAGTAATTCTTCCACCTCCTCAACTTCACACCAGTTTTCTATCCTACAGAGAGGTCCCAGTAGACCAGGCTTAGCATGTAGATAGCATTTGAATAGAGCAGTTTCGACTACTCTAGCGACGCGCTGTAGGTCACCAGGACTGTACGAAGATAGAGGCGTGTCGGGTAAAGCAAAGAGATCTACTGCATTACTCGTCGACGAGTCTGGTAGTGGCGAAGATGGAGATGGTCTGGAGTGAGGTGGAAGTGATGCTAGTGCTTGCAGAAACTGCTGTCTTCGATCCGGGAGGTACCGCATGAGGACATCGACAGATCGGTCATATGACAAGGCTGAGAAACAACAATCAGTCTGCAGCTGCATTGGAAGGACAAGCCGAAATCTAGCTCAACTCACCTTCTTTACCGTCTTCCTCTATACGTGCCTGCCGGATTGAAGCCGAGTCTTTCAGTCTGCTACCACCTATGCCAACTTGACTTTTCTTGCTAGTCAGAGATTTGACAGACACACTATCCTCATCTTTGGAAGTTTCCCTTCTTTTCATAGGCGAAAATCTCCAAGCAGACTGCTGCGAAGGTGAGCTCGAAACCTTCTCTCCGTTCGCATCTTGGTGATTGGCATGCTCATTACCCGAGACTGGCACAGCTATAGGTGCTTTGCGAGTCAAAGGTTGTCTCTGATCGTCGATAGAGCATTGTGATTGTAGCTTTCGATGCTCTCGAGTTCTTCCGCCCCATATTTCTTCTATTTCGTCTCTATCGCAATGTAGCTTTCCAGCAATATCCTTAGGAAAGAGTGCAACAACCTTAGCAGGGTTCACGTTTTCTTCGATAAAGATATCAATAGCCGCATCGTATTTCTTCTTGTCCAAAAACAGGCTTAAGCCGACCAGCATCCTCAATCTTTTCGCTAGATCTACCGAATTTGGTACTGAGAATTCCGCATTGTCCAGTGACTGCAGCAGAGCCGATGCTTCTTCGTATTCACCCACCGAAATGAGCTGGTCAATTTGGGTGGTCCAACTCTGCGAGGTGAGAAGATAAATCTTGTTCTCCTGTCCTATAGTAGCTGAAGCCTCTCCTGCTGCACTAGTCACTAACGCCATCAGCGGTTTTGCACCAGATGCAGCAGTGAGAAGTCGAGCACTTTGCGGTATTGGCGTTGGAGGGACATCGAGTATTGACACGGGTCGTGGAGGTGCTGCGATCATTGGGGGCACCCTGATGGCCTGTACTGGGACCAGAGTGAGTGCTGAATGCACATGCACGCTTGGCAAGGCAGTCAAGGGATCTAGAGCTTGCTGTTTAGAAAGTTGTCCGACTAGAACAGGCGCCGGGAGTATGGAGAGAATGTATGGCCATGTCACGAGCGTTTCTTCTGGTGGAAGAGCGTAATCTAAAGCTTCCTTCCTAGACAAAGCTCCGGTGTCATCCAGAAGCATACCGGTATTATCTCTCAATACTAGGACTTCGTTTGCTTTGACTTTAACTACTATGTTCTTGTCCACCTTGCCTCCGATACCCATGTAACCTCCAGTCTTTGCAGCCAAACCTCCAAGTGTTCCTAATCCTGGGATAGCGCCAAGCGCATGTGAAGCGGAACTGCCGGTACTGGATGCTAGACCCGACTGCTGAGTAGGAGGAGGTATAAACGAATCGGAAAGAACGGGTGCTTGGCTTGATGTAGGATCGCGTATGTATGGTAGTGAAGCGGTTCCGTATTCCGAGGTCGAGTATCCGAGAAACAGAGAATGTGGGAGTGGGAACGCTATCGAGCGGACTTGATGCGGTAGCGCCAGTTCCTTCGGTTTTAGGACCTATTAGCTATGATCTGTGAACAGATGGCCCAACTTTGCAATTACCTGTGGTTTCTGCCATTGTCCATCACGCCAATTGAACAAGCATAACCTCCGCCGGCAAGCTACTGCGAGCGTAGTGACTACCACAGGGCCGGCTTTTAATTCTTCAGAAACTGCATCACGGGCTAGCCTGCCACCTTTCCGACGTTGTGGAGTTGGTGTGTTCGCTGGTGGTTGCTCTTTCGCCTTGCCTTTCCCGGTGGACGCGGGGCTTAATGGACTTTCGTTGGTTTGTATGGACGTGTCCAACGCAAAGAGGCTTGCTTGTCCTTTTGTAAGAGAGCTTGTACCGAGTACCATCTGTTGCTCGAATGTGTGAATGTCATGTAGATGAATGAAGCCATCTGCGAAACCAGGCGTTAGTCGTAGATCCGAGTGCGTCTATACTGAGAAGGCGACACCAACTGGAGAGAGAGACTAGCGTATTGGTCTCCTTGATGACTCCCAGCTGTTCAATGCTCTTCTTGCTGAATTGCTGTATCACCCGTTCTTTGATTGCTGGATATGGTCGTCAGTTGATGGCAGCTGATCGAAGAGTACGGCAAGGCTGGACGCACCGCTAGGCTTGCTGTTGATGGAGTCGCCGGCCAGTTCCAGCGTATAGATGTGCAGCGATCCATTCTGGCATCCAATGAACAGTCTGCCAGCTGCGGAAGAGTCGTGGATGAGCTATGCGTCGAACGCGCCCATGCCCGCACTCACCATAGAGCAGCAGCGACTCGACTCTGTCCTGGAGGCCCGACACCACGGGCGAGTCCGAGACCTGGAACGCATCGTGCATGGCATGCGTGTGCTTGCCTTTGGTGTGTGCTCGAGGTGGTGCTGCAGAGAGCTGCTGTCGGATACGTGGTCCAGAGCCGTCTTCCTCGATCGGCATTGTCCATTCTGGCCGCAAGTATGGACGATAGCCTGCATCTGACCACATTGACCTGCAGCGAGTGAATCAGATGGTGCATCAGCTCATGAGGGCCTCGAGCTCGCGGACTGTCCTGCGCGCCTGCTTGACCAGGTGTGTCTAGTCCTTCAAGAGCGATACCCAGCAAAGGAAGCTGAACTTTTTTGATACAGCCATGCAAGCACGTCTACGGCCTCGGCCAGCAGAGCTTACTCGAACTCGTCAAGCACGAGACTGTCATCACTGGTGAGCTATGTGCACTTGCTCGGCGGCTGCCTGGATCTGACATCCACCTGTGCACGATCTCTATCTAGGCAAGGTCACGCATGCATGGAGGACTCGCTTTCCCAGCTCTTTCACACTTTCAACCACGCTCTACACCAGGACAGCTGACTCAAAGCAGGAGTATATCGCTGTGGTCAGATGGGAACTCGCCGGCTCCCATCATCGGATCCGACGGCAAGATTCAGACAGCGGCCACGTCTGAAGCTACAGCATCCACCGCACCTACTACTTCAGCTGCCCAAGCCGTAACGCCGACTGCAGCTTCCGAAGAGCTAGGTATCGACTTTCAATCTGCAAACACTACAGCTCCTATTTCCTCTTCCACACCTCCCCATAATTTCTCACTGGAAACAGTACCCACCGAACTTTCCGAATCAATTAACGAAACGCGGCGCACATTGCAGGAATACGGCCTTGGGGGTAGCACACCGTCTGGATGGGTTCAGAGCTTGTTGGAATGGGTACATTTGACAACCGGGCTACCGTGGTATGCCACCATCGGTCTCACCGTCATCACTGTGCGAATGATGCTCCTCCCTATCATGGTCGGAGGTATCTCGAACAATGCCAGGCTAGCACGTATTCAACCTCAATTGATGGCAAACATTGCAAGCATCAAGAAAGCTCAGCAAGATGGCAATACCCTGCAAGTGCATAAACTACAGCTAGCAACGAGACAACTCTTCGAGGATAATAAATGTGGTCCGCTTAGAGGGCTGATGCTACCTCTCATTCAAATGCCACTGTTCATTTCCTTCTTCTTTGCTTTGAGAGGAATGGCTGCTGCTGGTCTACCTGACTTTACCACCGGTGGTCTAGCATGGTTCACAAATCTTTCAGTCCCAGATCCCTACTACGTTCTTCCGGTCGTCAGTGCTGCTGCTACTTTGGCCGTACTGCAGGTGAGTAATATTCTTCAGCCTTTCTATACTTATTAGGCAGCGTGCTTAATTGTATACTTGTACTCGCAGGTCGGAGAATACGGTGCCCCTCCCAAACAAGGTGCCATGAAGGGTGTCATGGGAGCATTCAAGCTCGCAACACCCGCTATCGCCTACGTAGCTTCCGGGTTTCCCTCAGCCGTCCTAGTGTACTGGGTGACGCACAACTCCTTCTCCGTACTACAAGCCTTCCTTCTCAAAATCCCCGCCTTCAAGCGATGGGCGGATATTCCTGACCCTCCAATTCAAGACAAAAAAACAGCTGGTGTAGGCTTCATGCAAGCTTTCAGAGATACCAAGGAGGCTTTCGGTGATTTGAAAGAAGGTGCTGTTGAAAGGACAGACAGGAAGTTCGCTGAAGGCCAACAAGAGAAGGCATTGGATAAGCAGGTCGAAGAGAGAGCTGCGAGGAAGAAGGCTACACTTGAGAAATTGAAAGCTTCAGGCTCGGCTGTGGATGACGCAGAAATGTCAGCTGCAGATGAGAAACAAGCGAGAATTGCAGCTGCTCGTAAGCGCAGAGAATCGCATAGGAATAGACGAACTCGCATCTAGATTGGTGTTTCGCGCAATGTTTCATTAGGTATAGTTGTTGTAAGACCTACCTATAAACGATGACCCAGTTCACAGTAAAGGCTAACAAAGCCCGATCCGACTCGTGAACAGCTACTGCATCGCAATGGCAAGGTAAAGCTACGTTCGTATTGCCGCATGAAACCCGGGCTAATTCACTTCGGAAAAGAGCGAGTTGCATCAGCAGATATCTACTACCCTCTGCAGTCGTGCTATGTTTACATTGTAAAAGTTATCTCTAGCACGAGCACCAATCGGATAGAGTTCGGAGTCATTGTTGGGAGGGGAAGAATACTCCATTCCTTTCGGACGTACAGAGGAAACCAATAGAGATAGCGCAAACGTGGAATGAAGAATTGAATGAACGATAGTCAAATGCAAAAGAAAGACAGAATTCAAGATAGAAAAAGAAAGGTAGCATTGGCATGGGTCAGGCCAAGTAAAGCCCTCCACATAGTTCTCAACAAGTTATAGTTCCTCCTCCTCCTCACTCTCGTCTTCAGCAGCAATGACTTCCAACGCCATTGCGATTTTCTCTTTCAGTACAGCTTCGTTGAATAAACACACAGCCTGATCTTTCCTCGGCAGAGTCTTGAGCAGCTCGAGAAGGCGAGTAGAGATACTTGGAGGGTACCCGAAAGCCTTGACAGCATTTTCTAATTTTGTTTGGCGATCGATTGGTATAGGAATCGTCGCAGCTGTACTCTGCATACCCTTGGGAACGGAAGGGTACTCTGTTGTTCCGGGGGGAGAGAAGAAAGACAGAGCTCTCAATGGCTGCAGGGGAGTAATTGGTGATCCACCATCGGATCCGCCATCTTGGTCTATAATGAGACAGGGAACGGTGGTCTTGACGGAGTCATCACTCAGTCTCAAGCCAAGGCCAAGAAGAGGCTTGTGTATACTGCCATCAAGCTCGTCCATGATTTGATTTGGGGACTTCGATCCGATCTGGGAGGTAGGGTGGTGTGGGCTTGCGCCATTGTCACCAATATCAAATGACAAGCCCGCCAGCTCGTCGGCTAGGGCCAGGGTACTACCTTGTTTGACGGAAGCGAGAGTGTCTTGGTTGACATTGCCACTGAGAAGATCGTCTATTTGTGGGGCCGGTGTTTCGTCGGAGGTCTGCATAGCAACAGAATTAGCTTTCCTGGGGGCTCTTTCTCAACACAAGGGTGCATAGAGCTTGTTCTCACCTTTTCGACAGCCTGCAAAATGCGAGCTATATTCGAATTCGCCTTTTCAAGCTGTTCTTCCAAGATTTTCGGCAGTCCATTTGCAGGATTGGCGATTTGTGCGAGGAGGGATCCAGGCGGAAACACCGTATTGCCTTCGCTGCCATCGGCGCTATTCGGCGAGCGAGGAGATGATTTGCCACTTTGACGTGGAGCTGACTTCGGTTTGCTTGATTTGGTTGGTGTCAGTGGCGCTTGTGGAAAGGGAGGTGCAGTTGCCTGCTTCTTAGCTGAAGGGCTGTGCGTCGTTGCAAGACTTTTTTTGGTGGTTACTGGTAGCTCCACAACGACAGAGTCCTTTTGTGACTTGCGCACTGCCGGGACGGGATGCCTTTTGGCATGCGGCTGTGCAGGAGGTGTTGCTTTGCCCTTCTTCTGAGCGATACATGGTGGTGGTCGGGTAAGCTTGATAGGTAAAGACAAAGAAGGAGAGGGCTTGGAGACCTCTAATGCGGTGGTGCGGTCTCCAACTCCCATGAGTTGTCTGGACCGGAAGGCCGCAGCACCACCCTCGTCTGCCTGTGGAGTCCCAGCCCAACTGGCCCACGGGTCATCTTCGCTTTTTGCCATACTTGGGTGTGAAGATGACGATGCGGCAGTAGAAGTCGTAGGAAGATGTGGAGGAGAAGAGGCGGCTGGGACCGGATTTTGTGTAGAGTTTTGGGTGGAAGTGGAGGATTGTCTCGTATGCTCCGAAAGAATACTAGGAGAAGGATGGTCGGCCTTGAAAGCAGGATCGCTTGCTGATGCCGTGAGAGCTGAAGGAGTAGACTTGATTGAGGCATGAGGGCTGATGGTGGGAGACATTGTAGATGAAGTGGACATACGCCGCAAGCGTGCCGTGTTGGCCAAACGCTGTCGGTATGCCAGATCCCCAGCTTGGTCCGTTGGTACGGAGGGCTTCCAGTCCCCCCAAGGGTCATCTTGCTCTGCCCCCGAATCCGAATTGGCAGCCGTACTACACGCCAGTTCTGCATGCATGTCGGAACCCTCGCCAGCGCGACGGGCAGAGAGAGGATCAAGTGGGCTCAGGGAAGGGTTTTGTTGAAGGGGTGAAGTGTGTGTGGACCAGCCATTGTCTTGCTGCGTAGTGCTTGAGCTGTGTCCTCGACTCGGACATGAAGGTTCGGTTGGAAGGGCTTCCGCTGCCCACCTGCTGCCCGCGGAGCCTCTCATGGTGGTAGGAGAGGGTGTGCGGGATGTTTGTTTCTTGTGCTGCTATGGTGACAGAAGCATGTAGACGTATACGTGAATGTTGTAGCATCCAGTGCCGGAAAAGGTGGAAGGCTCAAAGGTCAGCATAGGCCTCGTTCGAACTCGAGCGCGAAGGGAAAGGAGGACACTCACATCCTCATATAGGTAGCTGACTGTGCGATGTCCGCTGTAGTCCATCGCAGCGGAGTCTTCAAGCTAGCCTGTGTGGAAGAGAGAAGAGAGAATTACTGTCGTAGGAAGAGAGTAAGAACGCCACTTTTGAAAATGGAAGAAAGAGATGAAAAAAAGAGGACACGATCAAAGGTTTGGGTCGTCAGGGTCGTGTTGGATCTATCCAAATACCTGGGATCCGGATACCGTCGTTGGACGTCTTCTTCGGCTCCGTCGGGCAAGAGTCGGGTCAGTCACGTGCACGAAATGAGCGACGGATCCATCTTCGCTTTCCATCCACTTTTGCTCTGACGGTATTTCTGAGCGAGGAGTCTCTCCTTCTGATTCCCTAATTGCATACACAACCAATACTACACCATTCCGGCTTCCTCCAGCATGAACTTCTCCACCTCTTTAGCGATGATACAAGCCGCACTATCCTCCTTCAATCCAGAAGAGACGCGTTTTTCGAAGCCCTCCACGTGTCTTCGTCTCTTCTCTTTACCCAGATGGTAAGCTTCCTCAATAAGCTTCGCCCAATTGCCAGCTTCAAAGTCCGCACGCGTCATTGGGAGCGCTGTACCCGATGCTTCCATCAAACGTTTCAGGCCAAACTCTTCGACGAAGAGAGGTCTAGGTACTGCAAACGGAATCATCTTAGCTCTCAAGCGAAGTTCATATTGATGATCGAGCCAAGTCACTCACCGTAAACAAAAGGGGTCTGTGAGGATACGGTTTCGCTGCATGTTCCGTAACCCAATTTCCCGAGCAGGACATCGCAGATGGCCGTCAAGTCAGGAACGTAAACGTCTCTGGGAGCCGCATAAAAGTTCTCTGGTAATTCATCAGCTCCGTCCTTTACTGATAGACCGCATACGATTGCGATCCATCCTTTTGGAATGAGTTGCTCCTCGTCTTCTTGCTGCTCTACAACCGATGCGTTTGCAGGCAATGCTTCTTCTAGCGAAGCCTCTACGATAGAGAGTTGGATCTGCTCCTCGACGGTACTATCTTGTTGCCCTTCAGTTTGATAAGCCTTTGGTACTTCAAGCGAGATCTTCCTTCTATGTCGCACACCTGGCTGAGCAGGGCCACTGATTTGACCAGGTCTATGTAGAGCTGGTGGAGCACCCGGTAGGTATATATGGTCTTGCGTCATAAGACGCTGTAGCCGTGGAGCGGCACTTCTTGTCCTCGCCAAGGCTGAAGACACCTTTTGTGAAGAGGCTCCATCTTGAACAGCCGACTTGGTGACAGAAGAAGCAGGCTCGGGCGTTACAGTATCCTGATGTATGTTTTGATGATGGAACGGCGAACCTTGATGGCCATTTGCTGCAATCGTCACCTCTTTGAGGTTGAGGCCAATATGCTCGACGCCTTTCAAACCCTTCACGCCAATCAAGCCGTTCAGTCTTTCCAACGGCAATTCATTTTCCAGGCTTATGCTTCCATTTCTCGAACCGGGAATCGGTGTCATAGGCCTTGAAGACGAAGGTTTCGGTATTGATTGTCCACCGAACGAAACGACGAGAATCTTGGTGGTGTTGGCATCGCGCTGGTGCGCTGGGACACCCAGTGAGGAAAGTATATCTTGTCGTTTGCGAGTGGTATATACGTCTTCCGCCACTGGACGTGCTATAAGGGGTGTTTCGACGACTTTACGCCTCCGTTGTCGTCGCCCCTGTCCATTCGTTCGATTCGTTGCTGAAGAAGTTTCACATGTACAGGCAGGTATGGTAGCCGTGTCTCGACCGAGCAGGTCCATTATGTTATCTCTGAAAGAGTGGGCCTCTAGGTTTGTCCATTTCTCGGCTGGCATGGGTACATCCGTATCGAATGCAGGTATAGGTATGCAACCTGGCAAACGCAGTAGCAAGCTTGCATTTGCGTAATCTTCAGTCACTTGTCTCACTAGAGGTTCTATTTGGTCTGCTGGAATGGGAGGTTCATCCTCTTCTTGGTCACTTGCTGGACTGGAAGGTACCGAGTCATTCGGAACTTCGAGGGTATCGGTGGCCTCATTCAGTTGCGCGCCTTGCATCGCTCTTGCTAGTGAGGTTGCAGCTTTGTCTTTGAGGGTCGATACCGAAAGGTAAGAATAGCAAGAATCAAAAGTGAAGTTGGAAATGATAACGCTAGGTATTCCGGCTGCTGCTGCAGCGGCACTATGCAAGGCAGACGTTCATCACAGATTAGCCAATGTCATCTTGCTGGCTTTGATAGTCGGACGTATGGGAAAAAAAGCTCACCATGGCAAGAAAGGCGCATCTACTAGCACAGCGTCTGCTCCTATTCGCTTCAACCACCATGTTTCTTCATAAAGCTTCTTCTCTCTATCATCCAAGAATCGTTTCAATCCATCAATGGTCTTGCGTCGCGCTACATCGTACGCTTTGGGCTGAACAATGCCAGCATCAATCTCAGCATGGCGGTAATCTGCTCCTGCATTGATAGCTGAATTGAAGACATGCTCTGGTGCATTGGTACAGATAAAGACCCGATGTGAGCGGCGGAGTAGCTCGTGGGTGAGAGCTACGACGCGGGTCGCGTGTCCACTGTTCGAGTGCAAGGTCGCGTTGACACGACAGAGACAGCAGCGTGGGGACCGGAGAGCATCAGCTTCGACACCGCGGTGAGCATTACAGCGCGAAGAGGCTCTCACAATCCATGACCTGCAGCGAGAAAGCAAGCGCATCCATCGCATCACCCCGATCACGCTCAAGAGGTCAGCTTGGAGGGCGATAAGGCAGGCACAAAGCCCAACGCTTGGACGCACCCGAGCAGTAGTAGGCGAACGTGTATTGCCGTTCACTGGCCATGGTGGATGTGAGTATGCTTCTAATTGGGGTATGATTCTTGCGGTGAAGAGGGTGTCAGTGAAAGAGCCGCAAGCACAGAGATCAGCTTGACGAGCACAAGCTGGCCGACTCACTCGGACCGCGTCCAAGCTGGGAATTGAAGCGACTGGAGAATGACTGCAAGTCTGGAATGGTGTCTCGAGGAGGACGGCAGTACCGGGACTCTCTCTCAGAGCTTAGGCTGCTAAACAGCATCATCAACACTTTGCCTTGCCGAATGAAGCAATTTCCGACTCCGGAGCGATCAGCGAATATACATTATACTCGAATATATGTGCTTGCAAGCAGGGTGGCTCGCCGAGGTTGATGGATGGACATGATTATCTTCGCGCTGCTGTTGCATGGTTGTAAGACCAGACTGGCTGCACATCCGAATCTCGAAAGCATTCGCTTTCAGGTTGTTCTAGTCATGCTTTTTCAGAAAGAGCAGGGGTATTCGGATTATATCGTAAAGGATTCCACTTCATGGATAGAAAAATGATTTCTCTTTTGATGCCACATATTCCTGCAGCGAAGAACCAATGGACAACGACGGAAAAGGATGTCATATTCTATAGAACAATGCTAAGCTTGAAACGATTCACTACCTGTACTAACTAATTCTACATAGAACGACGCTTTCACAGCTTTCTAGACCGAATGGTGACGAGATATGCTTCCAAAACCCACTTTCTACTCGCTTTTCAAGGCTTGGAAATACTATAAACAGGCAGATCTCTACGTCTTCACTCTTTGAGAGTCCGCAAAGGGTGATCCGTACGCATTTGAAGTTGAAGTTGCCATACCAGGTCTCGTGAAGCTATCCCAAGCCGGATCACCACGGAGTTCTTCACTATGCAGGTCCTTCGAATAGACTTCATCCCTGTACATTTCCTCCACGTCCATTTCATCACTTTCAGCGCTCGCCCCACTTAAGCCTCTCATCCTCTGACTGTTGTCTCGCGTCATATTACTGCTTATTGAGTCTATTCTTGCTCTATTATTCCCTAATATCCCAGCTGACGAAGCTGGTAAATCGGTATAATGATCTTCTGTTTCTGAACTTGCAATCGATGAATATGTAGGCCATGGTTGATCTGCATCTTCGAACGAAGTGGTCGACGCATTAGAGAACGCTGAGACAGGTCCAGATCCCGTAGAAGGTCCTCGATATGAAGTCGGTGGGTATAGAGCATCCGACTCGATCAAGCTTTGTCTTTGAGATCTGACTGCATCTCCCGATGTGCGCAGCCCACCACCATTGGGAGCGCCATTTCTGCTCACTGACCCTCCTAAGCGAAAGCTTCTCTCCGAACGACCGTCATCATCTGGATTGGTTACTCTGAACCGCACAGGTGCAGAAGTAATGCCAGGGTATTCAGTCGGACTTTCAGGTCTCCACATTCCACCTCCATTGCCCATTGGACTGACGAATTTTTCTCTTCCATTGGCACTACCAACAAAAGTGTTATCATCGCTTCCTCCACCTCCGTTCGTGGTACTACTTGTTCGACCGATCAAAAGGCTCTGATGTCGAGCATTCTTTTTCCGTCTATACACCAAGAACGCCACAGCAGCAGCTATGAGCAAGAGGACACAAATACCGACCACCGAGCCAATGATGGCAGGACTCTTGGAAGAGGAGTCTTTGTCCGATGAAGATGTTTTCGAGGGTCTATTACTTGTTGTTGGAGTCGTCACAAGGCAGGAATTGTCGCCCCCGCCGCCTGAATAGATGAGATTGGGTGAAGCGGCATATGATCCTGTAGAATCGGATAATGCGAGTATGTAGGTTGCGCCTCCACTGAGGACATTCTGAACGCTTATACTGTTGTTTGAGAAGGTTTGGTTGATTGCGGTGTCCATGCTAATAGCTGTTGTGACAGTGTAGGGCGGGACTCCACCGTTAACGGTAAAGTCGACATTTTGACAAGTACGCGGTTGAGATGCAGGACTTATGCTGCAGATCGGAAAAGACGTTAGCTCGAAGTTAAACTCCAATAAGTAAGCCGTTAGATAGACCCACCTAAAAGAGAAATCGTTGTTTGATGTTTGGTACGTTGGACAGCTTGTCGCGCCATTTGAAACCGAATAGACGCGTACTATTCCTCCTGAATTTCCTTTGGAGTCTACCATTCCCAGCATGAACTGAGTCCCTGCCGGGTAGCCTACGCTCCACGTGAAGACGCCCCCATCGGCAGCTGAAGCGTCGAATGAGCTCGGGGTGGCACCTGTTGGATAGCTTATGAGATAATATGGCGGCACGGGTTGGGTCGTTGTATTGTCGAGCGGTCCTATGCTTATATCGAGGGAGCCGCATTGTGGGACTGTTGATTTCGGTTGGGCAGGGTTGGCACAGGCAGTTAGGAATCGATTGGGGTTTTATACATGAGATACTTTCGCGACAAAAGGTAGCGCCGAGTAAGGGCATTGCGAGACTCACTCGAAGCATCGTTCTGCTGGTCAAAGTACCTGGTGGACGGATTACAGCACGCTTGTTAGCTTCTGATCCCTGCTGTTTTGAGGCTTCTACGTGTGTGCGATCCGCCATCCCCGCGCGCGTACAGTACAACAAGACTTTCCTCACTCACCAGATGAAGGAAAGTCCCTGCGCTGCGGTTGAGGGAGCGAGTGACGAAGCTGCCAGAGCGACAGCTAGTATGCTTGATGCTTGCCGTCTTCTCCGCCGCCGGCCAGGCGTCGCGTTCATGCTGCTGCTGCCATTTTGCGCATGCCCGCCGCGCTCTTGCATGGCCGTCGAGTGCGTACAATAGCCAGCGAGCTCAAGCTGGACGCAGCACGCTACGCACACGAGTATGTAGCTGTGATGTAGGTGGGAAGAGTCGTGTGGTATATCTGGCAGAGCAAAGTGAGCGGTGGTCGCGGGTCGTGCAAACGAAAGCAGCCTGTGCTTGGTCCATGCGGATGCAAAGTGGAAGGAAGAGATTGCAGCTTGCCTCAGACCCACCCAGCGAGTCAGGACAGATGATAGAGCCAGTCTGCTCTTCTGCAGCATACATCCAGTACCACATACCAGACTTTGTCCGCTCCAGCGACAGGCAAGAAGTTCTTGGTTGGCACCATGCAGCCGGTCGACGCGTGAAGTGAAGTGGCCAAATCATGCTATTGGAGCATGTCAATCATGACGAATGAACGAATAGATTTCTCTGCTGCCGCAACAATGCTTAGACATACTGCAATCTACAGTCCTTCCGCCTTATCGACTCGGCGTGATTAGCAGAAGATACGGTCGCTAGTTGCAGCGACCTCAAAGTAACTTAACGTGTGACTTCCGGCGCCCGTGTTGTGAAGTTCGCAGATTCCCTCCAGCTCTGTCTACCAGGGCAATCACAAGCTGCGTCGCCCAGCACAACCACACCCACCGTGCATAGATAGACCACCTTTCTGGGTGGCCAGCAAAGGTAGATCGCAACCTGGACTTGCTGCGTCACGATATTCTTTAACCCCAGAGCCAAGTGACATAGATATTGGCAGAATCGAGCTATCATACTTAGCTCTCCAGTGGTGTCCCTCCCTCCAATACCGGAAGACGACTCCTTGAAAAGGTAAGGTGAAAAAGTGTCTCGGAAGTCGTTACTTGATCATCGGACCGCCCCGAAATACTCAAACTCCGCGATGCACTTATCCTGCAGATTTCCCTTTCACAGTCCCAAACTCCAGACCATGTTATCATTAAAAATAGATCCTATTGACTATTCCTGTGGCCTTCACGGGACGTCGTTGGGTATCCGGAGATGTCATTCACGGCATTCTGCATTGTTTGCGTTTCGTAAGATGCGAGAGACACTATTAGCGTACTGGGTTGAAGTGATTGCGCGTCACCATGATGCTCTTACCGGTGCTGCGGAAGACATGCGATAATTGTGGACAATGGTACCAAACTGATAGGTATAAGGTCGAATATGCGGAACCGGAATCTACATGTACGATATGCCCGCATATGCGGGCAGCTTGCCGGCGGCAGGAGTACGCCTGCTATACGTATCAAAGCAACACAGCCCTTACGCAACTTCATGTCAGAATTGGCCAGATTATGTTCGACATGTCTCGCGTCGCACTTGTTACTGCGCACCTTTCGCAACACACGGCTTTACTGAAATCCACAACATTATCGTAAGTTTTGTAGGTATATAATTCCGCTTGTTTCCACGACCGCCTTGCACTAGACCGGTACCCAAACATCACAGCCTCCATAGGTGATCATATAGGTGATTATGATGTGCACTTAGTAAGAATTGCACAGAAGAGCGGGAAGCGTCGTAGCGCATGTTAACACTGGGTGCATTATGCGTTGTGACAGCGGTGACCTGTCTCCATACAAGGTAATCTGTCCCCTTGCAAATCGTCGTTCGACAGCTATGTGGAGGCAGTGTGAATATGGCAAGATTGTTGGGCTGGATGTGGCCTGTCCGAAACAGTAAATAGTAGTTCCGATAACTTATTTACTGTAAATTACCGGAATGTACGAAGATAATAATATAGAGCAAAGTCCTCCGAAACATTTCTGGGAGCACCTTTTCCGGTGCTCTCTCCGCCTTGGTCATGCAAAGGACCGCTCGTGCAACTCTGTGGTCGTGTTTTTGCGCTTGATTATTACTTGTCACAGTAAATTGTCCTCGGAATCTCTGTGGGATAACCCGGTGTCCCGACCAAGGTCTCGGAAGGGCCCGAATACACGCCGACTATTGGATCTGTTTGCTGTGGGCAGCCTCTTGTCCAACTCCATCTCCACCTACCAGTCACCTACACAAGCAAAGGTGATATATACCTAGTCGGTTCCTCATTTTCCTTGAAGCGCGCGCACCATTAGTGCCCTGTCGAGATTAGACAAGCAAGTCCAAGCCTGAAGTTACTCGATCGCTTCGCAGGACAAGACAGAGATAAACACCGTATGGCCGTATGATCCACAATGCAAGAGGGATTCGCCAAAAGGATTTGAGGGATAGGATACGGTAACGACTTTATCGGTAAGAGTGAAGGAGCATTGCTAGCTAGACCCTTGCCGGCGAGCAGAATCAACACGACACTTTCTTGGCGATACTAGTAAAGCCGAGTCCGATATCTTCGGCTGCAAGTTTGGAATCATAGTTCAAAGCGCCACACACCAGACCGCGACTGCTTGCATAAGGATTTGAAGAGCCGCAAAGTAATTTCCGGAAAGCATCTCAAGAAGAAACGCGTGCAGTACGAACCTAGTAACGTAACTCGGATTGTCGAGAGGTACTCATTAAGTTATTCACATTATTAGATAAAGATTCGTACAAGCACACAGGGAGAATTAAACTACCGTATGTGAGTGGGAAGGGTCACACAGTGATAGAGACTTTGCGTGTTGAGCGACTTTGTTAGTAGTGTCAGATGGTACCGGTAGAAGGAGCCGCTGCGATGGCAGACAATAACAGTAGACGGCAGCATAACACCCATGCACAGGCAGACGCAGGTTGCAGCACCACTACCTCAATTCCATCTCATATAGCAGTGATGAGCTGTCTGTCGATGGAAGAAAAGCAGTCTTCGGACACGGCCAAAGCTTCTCTGGTGACTTCGTCTTCGTCTTCGTCTTCGTCTTCGTCTTCGCGTTGCGAGCGACTCGAATCCAAAGAGCGCAAATCCGATGGCGACAGTCGACGCAGCAGCAGCCAGCAGCCGCAAGCTGGTATCCTGGATGCAGATGGGACATGGAACACCACGAACAAGCCAAATAAATTCCCATCCGCATCAAATCCCGCCACCATTTCTGCAGCAGCTCATGTCCAGGATGTGAAGGCGAAGGGCAAGGCCAGAGAGCACAGTGATCCACCGCCTGCATCTGCTCTCTCCTCTGCTTCCACCTCACCACCATCCGCACCCGCTCCCGCTCCCGCCTCCTTACGCCTCGCCTTTCTCGACAAGGTCGCTGCACCTGCAGCTCCGCGCTCCCAGGCTATCAGTCCATACGGCAGCTCCCACGAGCTCTACACTGCTGCAAAGAAGTATCGTCTGCAAGCGAGCCAACCCAATTGGTCACCGCCAGCAACTGCATCTGCGAGTCCAGCAGTTGCTTCGTCGTCAAGCTCATCTATATCCAAATCGCCCGACGACTCTGGCACTAATAAACCAGTGTCACGTGCGCTGTCGACGGAGGTACTCAGCTCAGATACTGCAAAGCTAGAGGACGAGCACAGCAAACTTCCTGAAGAAGATACTCGACTCTTGCGAGAGCCTGGACTACCACATTTTCCACCCCCAAACCCCTCAGAGACACCAAATCCGTCCGATATGGGTTCAGCAAGACCAGCCTACACACGCGCACAGCGAAGACCTTCGCCTTTGGAGATGCCTGCTGCAAAGCGAAGACGCTCTAATGGTGCTCCATTCCGAGCTGTCAAAGTAGAAGATACAGAGGACGGGACTACATTCCTCATCAGATCCAAGACTCCTGCCTTGGAATCCATAGATTCTACTTCTCGCACTCAAAGCTCTTATTCAAGTGTGAGTGGTGCTTCTTGATGCTGCGTAAATGACTTCAATATACTGATAGTCTGTTTTCTTACAGGTTCCCGGTAGTACACCCGAGATTTCACAACGACCATCTCCGTCTCAAGCTTCTGAAGTCCATGCTACGACTGCCAACACGTATCGAGCTGCTTCTCCAGCTCAGTCAATAGACCTGAGTTCTAGCGTCGCAGATGAAGACTGCGCATGCTTCGTTGAAGAGCTATCGATTCCAACTCTTCGGGTCCCCCGAAATCTTCCACGTCCAGCAATTGTCCAAGGCATGGATTTAACCGAACTCGAAGTCGACTCTTCCTTAAAAGACATTCCCCTCCCATACATTCTCGACAATATCATCATAAAAGGTCCTTCTCTTCTATCGACTGTCGTAGAATCCTCCATCGCCCTCCCCACTACTTCACACCTCGCCTCATTACCATCATCTGGACCAGCGATACCCTCCTCAGTAGCAGTCCGCACACCAACACGTCTCTTCGAAGTTGCAGCTCCGCCAGAGTGTGTTCTAGCAGTATCGAGCGATGAAACAAGCAAAATTATGTTCCTCCCAGCGCACGGTCTCCTTCTTGCCGCAAGCTGCAAATCCTTCGCTGGAATCGCCAAACCACCTAGATCCGACGTGCAAGCATTTGAAGAAGGTGAAGACATCATCCATATACTCCCAGTAGTACATATCCATCTCCCAAACTCGTCAGCATTCTCTCGTCTTATCCCCTTCTTCTATACGCAAGAAGCTGGAAGTCTGCTGGCCTCCCTCTTACCCCTTCAACATCTGCCAGCTTTGAGTCTCGCAGCTGCCCAAACAAGTCCTTCACTCTTGGCAAGTAGCTTAGCCAAGTTAGACCAGCAAACATTGGTCGAATATGTTCATCTCAATCACTCCATGTGGAGGACAACAGTAGCTCTCGGTGCTGGAAAAGATGAGCTTTGGAAGGTTTTGCAAGCATCTTGGGCGGCTCTCATCACAGCTCTCTCCATTCAACACACAGCAACATTGATCAAGCTCGAGGAGAAGGAAGCATAAGTTCCACACCTGGAGTTACAGGCTTGTACTGCCTGGATCATCTATCATACCCCTTTTGCGTTTCTTTTCAGCTGCCTACGAGCAAAATTTGGTATTCCCCTTTCTTCTTAGTATACTGATTTTTTCCGAAAATTTAGAGGTCATCGTCTGAGATTGTCAATACTAGTTGAGAGCTGGCAGGGGCCTGTCTTGCCGAAGTCAGTCCGTCAGTAGTGTATCTATATAATGAAGCTCGCTATCAGTGAAGTCACAATAATATCAACTTGACGATGAGCCCCATATTGCTGACGCAAGTTGCGTGGCTACGCCTGAAAGCTATCTTCACATCAGGGCGAGGAAGGTATAGCCTGCTCATAAAAGCTCGCATCCAATCCATCTCCTTCTAATCCCAAGCTCTCACTGATAGCATCAATACTTCTCATCAAAGTGTCAAGATCTTCCACAACACTTCCTGTGCCTGTCGCAACGGACATGCTGGAACCCTGTCTTTGCAGGCCGTAGCGAGAGGGATCGAATCCGCGATTGAAGCTCGCATTAGAAGCTGTAGAACCTGATCGCTGCAGGTCTTTTGCAGAACCTAGACCGCCACTCCCAGTTCTTCGCATAACCACGGCGTCAGACTTTGAAGGCGAGTAAAGCGGTTTCCGATAGCTTGTTTCGCGAGAGAATTGTTTGAAAATAGGAGGCGTGGGAAGTGCGAAGGGTGAAATCTGATCTTGAAGTATGGCATCATTACCGTTTGGCGCCAGTCGACTTGGTACAGCAGCATTGGTGACGATTGGACGAAGTCTGGGCAAAGCCGTCTTGCTGAGCGTCAAGGGAACAACATCATCACTTGAGAGCGCTTGCGATGTCGTTCTTACCGATGATTCGGCAACCAGATTAGGAGATACCACATTGTTCCGAGAAGCGGGTCGTTCATCGACTGGAGTAGAGGTCCGACTTGCATCACTAGATATGCTCCACGATTTCTTGTGAGTTCGTAGGCTTGTCGTGCCAGCTTTCGAAGCGGGTTCCAGCTGTTCTTGCACTGCGGCAAATGGGACTGTAGTGGGCTGCGGTGCGGGATCCCCAGTCGGTGAAGCGAGACGGCTAAAGCTAGTGGGCAGTTCATCTGCGCTGATTTGATCCAGAATGCTATGTAACTCGGCCACTGGCATGTACCTGGGCTGGCTTGGCGATCGCGAAATAGTGAATCTATCATCTGCTGACCTGTTGGCTTGATGAAGACTCTGCGCCGATGTACTCTGTTGCAATTGAGCAATCTCTCGACGTGGACTGTGCGTTACTGATCTTGGCGAGCTGGAAGCAGACCCACCGCTAAGTAGGATGAGCTCCCTTGGTCCGGTACCTGGTCTACGACTCGCGGGCGAAGAAAAGGCGCTCAGACTCCTGTTCAGGCCTGCCATGCGACTACTGCTATCTGTCCCAGCAGGTGAGAAAGGTGAGGTAGGTCTCGATGTAGACATGTTCTTCAGCGAGTTACTGGACTGAGTTCTTGAATGTCCAGTAGATCTCGCGGATGGGGAGACGAGATGCTGTACATTCTGTGCTAAACTCACAGAAGGCGAAGTGACGTATTGATGATGTGAGGAGCCTTCGGTGACCTTGGGTAGACCAGGCTTGAACATTTCCGGGGAGAAGTTGGAATTAAGCCTCGTATGCCTCTGATTTCTATCGGGAGAACGAGGAGGTGCCCGGGGTGAAGTCCGCCCTTCGGGCGCCGGTGAGCTTCTCGAGGCTGCGTCAATTGGCGAAGCTGAAATGGGACTGCTCGCGGGCACGGGTGAAGGTGAACCAGCTTGAGATAAGGAGCGCTGAGTGTCCTGTTTGGGTCTCCTCCGACTGCCGAATGAGAACCATCGCGCGCGCAAAGACGAAGCTGATGTAGAAGCCTGGTCCTCATGGGATTCAAGTGGGTCGAGGGAGGTGCCTTCAGTCCCTTTACTTTCTGCTTTTGACGAACCGCCGGCGGGTTGTCGTCGTATAGTATCGAATTGATCCTCGTCGTGCTCGGTCGTGATTTGCAAGGAAGACTGCGAAAGAAGCTGAACTGGTTCCATGGGGAGAGTCGCAGACGATGGAGCGGACACAGAAGCTACAGGTAATCTGGTCGGATGAGAAGCTGACATTTGCAGCTTATTGAAGCTGCTAACACTTGCTGAATGCGGCAATGACGGGAGATCTGAGTTATGGCTCTGGCCTAGAGAACGTACGGCAGCTGCCGCAGCTGCAAGATCGCGACTTGCTCGACGAGGCGAAGATGTCACGTATGATTCCAATGCATCGAGAGCTGCTATTGACGATCGCCGTCTGCTGCGACTTGGATGCGAAAGGTGGGAAGATATAGAAGTCCGCCTTCGATTCGACTTCATCGACAGAGCTGGTGAGGTAATGCGATCTTTTTCCAGCAATGCAGCTTTCAGATCATCCACCTGCTTTTGAAGATCATCGACCTCTGTCTTTGTTTTGTCCAGCGATTCATTCAGAAAATGATTGACTTTTCTCTCTTCCGCTACCATTGTGTTCGCTTCCTCGAATAGACTGACAGACAAATTCTCAATCTCGTCTTGCAGACTTGAGTACTTGTTCGATAAAGTAGTATGATTCTGCTGCAGAGTTTGGAACTCTGTCTGTAGAACTGAGTACGCATGCTTCGATTGAGCAAGTTGACTTTGTAATGAGCTTATAAACGCAGCTTGTGCTTTGTCGTTGCTATTGCCTGGTACGTTGGCCGAGGAACTGCGTAGCATTCCGAAAGATGGCCGCCGCATGATGGTGGCACTACTTTCATCTTCGCTACCCGTCTCGTACGACAAACGATGACTGGCTTTAGCGGCAGCATTCCCTTGCTTTTCGGGGTGGGTGATACCTAAGGAGGTAGATGCGCGTTTCCCCGTGTGAGTATCGGGCGTTTCTTCCGAGTTTTGTTGCTGTTTCACAAGAGCCTCTAAGTTTGGATGAGAGGATGTCCCGAAAGTAGGTCGACGTTTCCAGAACGATCCTAGACGTGGTGAAGGTGCAGTAGCGCTTTCGGGTTCTTGAGAGTCTCCAAAAGAGCCTTGATGTAAGTTGGGAGATTTATTGGAGGTGCGAATTGTAAGGCTGGCAGCGGTACCAGCTGCATTTGTATAGTTTGAAAATGAGGGAACCGGAGGTGGAACAGGAGAGTAGCCCAGCATTGTACCGCTGCCGTTGGACAGTCGGGAGCTGGGATTGCGTTTCAGCGTGTCTTCCAAAGCTTCTGCATGGTTCTCAGCGAGAGCCAGGTTGGACCGTGCGATTTTCAGATTTGTTTCGAGTTCTGATTGTCTCGATATGACCGCCGACATCTCGCTGGTCTAGAGATGCAAGAAGAGGTGAGTCTGGATTAGGTAACATCTCTAGAGTCGACTTACGAGATTCTCATACATGCCAACGAGCTTTGCCAGAGCCTGCTTTTCGGCGGAAGCGTTAGATAACGCATGACGATGGCTAGAGGAGGTACTGAGACTGGCGTCATATTTTCTCTCGGTAGCTGAAGAGCCTCTGCTGCTCCTTCTGCGCGGTGGAAGCTGAGGTGGGCCGCTTGTCGAGGTCGACGATGATGATCGAGGAGGCGACGAAGGACCTGCTTCTGGGCTGAACTGCTGGTAGGCGTATTCGGCAGAGGTGAATGACGAGCTGGAAACAGTTCTTGAGCGTGGCAGATGCAAGTTCTCGCTTGATGACGAGGACAGGATCCGCCTTGCAAACGCAAGAGCGTCGTCGGTGCTATGAGGCTGCTGGAACTCTGGGCCGCTCATGGCGAGAGGTGTTGCGTCGAGCGAGGCCGCGCTCGAAGATGCCTCTCTGCTATGAGGCGCGTCTGAT
This sequence comes from Cystobasidium ongulense, assembly GCA_022835595.1. NCBI lineage: Eukaryota > Fungi > Basidiomycota > Cystobasidiomycetes > Cystobasidiales > Cystobasidiaceae > Cystobasidium > Cystobasidium ongulense. The sequence continues at coordinate 2,804,302 of BQUP01000002.1, forward strand.
GTTGGGGACATAAGACCTAGCCCATGCTTGAGAGTTGGCGTTGCACCCTCGCTGCCGTCGTGGGGGACTGCCATTGTCGTCGCTGTTGCTCATATGCAGCTTGACGCGTATTCGTGATGATGCAGGTGTCACTTAGATTCAGCATCGGTATTGCACGCTTCCTTGAGATATTGAGGAAGGAGTGGAATGGATTGACCTGGGTACTACCGTCTTGGTACTGCATCCATCATGCGATGGTGTTCGTGATGGTTTTGACGAGAGCCAGCTTGCATCAAGGCATGCTTCTTTCAATCGCACGATTGAAGGTAAAAACAAGCTCAAAGAAACCGACAACTTACCAGCAGCAAGGCATCGTGGTCAGGAAGCTTCCAACATTGCGCACGCTCACGACCGGCCATTGAGCTACCTGGGCCTGTCGCGCATGATGGCCTAAGATTCGAGACTTTTGAGCATTCGTCCACAAAGAGCGTAGAGTGATGTCCGGAAATATGGCAGCTGGAGCTGCTGAAGCTGCACAGCCTACTACTCTCATGTCGAGTTTCTTCCCATCCCCACCATCCCACTTCGCAAACTTCACGCAAACCAACCTCGCCCTCGCCCGCAAGCTGGTCGAACATCCATCCTACTCTTCGGAAGACGTGAAGACAAACACGGACGATCCCAAAGCATGGCTGACGATGCAAGCCAAGGTGCTCAAAGAACTGGATGTATCCGATGAGGAAATTGACCGCGTCAAGGAAGTAGACTTAGCAAGCTTGCTCAACCCGCCAGACGTAGACCTGGTCGAATCAGACGGGCACTGGATGGCTTTTGGACAGGCCTGGCCGGTGAATGCTACTCCAAGAGAGCTGTATTATCTTTCCACTGACTTCATTGCTCACTCAGATTCACGAGAAATTGCCAACGTTGGAAGAGATGGGCGTCAGGCAGCTCTACCAGACCCCTACGACCTGGGAAGGTACGTCTTTCCCTTTTCCTCACTATAGCGCTGCCATTGCTGAGCCCACTACTGCTATATAGACCGACGTAAAGCACTCCAGGCACTCCTCCATACAGTCCTACATACCTACCTTCGTCTCCTTAGCATCCTCACAGCCGGACCTCCCTCCCTCACAGCCGAGCAAGCCGCTTTTCAATCCGGCACACAGGGAGAAGTGATTAAAACACAAGCAGATACAGCAATTGAACATATGAAACTTGCTGCTATCAATATACACCATCTCTGCAATGAATGGAGACCTGTTCAAGCCAGGGAGAATTTGAAAATGTTGATGAGGGAGCAAATCCAGGAGAGGAAGAGGAGGACAGATGAAGTCAGAGCGTGAGCTGATTTGGAGGTTTGTACTGCTGGTCATAAGCTGATATACTGAAATTCCTTTTCGTCCAAACAGAACTTGCCAAGACATATCACAGCGGTTAGCCCAACTCAAGACGTTGCAACATAGCGTAAATGTACACGAGGATACGGCCCTTGCCTCAGCGACGTCAACCCTTCGACTGGGTGACAGGAATAAAGCAGAGGCAGAGACGAAATCCGCCCAGTCGACAAAAGAAAGGGCAAGAGCAAGGATGCTACAACGTCTAGAGGAGCTGGAGAAAGTATGACATCTCAGATCATGAATGGACTGGGAGATTACCGCCGAGTCTGCGAACACATGTAGCATATCAAGCATAGGCAAGGAGCGAGTCTTACGTTACGGGGATCAATAATGAGTGCATAGTAAAGGTAGTCTTGTCGAAGCATATCGTATATTTACGGTTAATCTGATTACTTTGTTACCATTTCTTTATTCCGCTGTCAGGCACAACGTCTAAGTTCTCTTGACTTTGCCTCCAATGTGCTTTCCTCTTTGTCTATGCATATGGGACATGAGGGTGAGAAGGGCTGCGGTTGGTAAGAGAGGGGTTTCAACGAGTTCGCAAGGTCAGTGAAGCAAAGAAGAAGCTCACCTGGTGGCCATAGCATAACGAGGCCCATGAGAGCGAACATGCCAGGTTTACCATACTTGTATTTTGCCCAAGGTATGGAGATGTACATTAAGTAGGCTTCGCTGCCGGCTCCAAGCGGATATAGGATGTAGAACAATGTGTACCTGTTTGTAGACGTAGCGTCAGCAACATTAGCGGGGTAAAAGGATAGGTGTGATGAATTCTGTCGTACCGCAGCCACTCAAGAGGGTAGATCTTGATATTGTGTAGAGCCAATGCGTAGGTGGCATATCTGACAATTTCAGCCACGCTCCACGCGAAGACCATGGTAGAGAAGACGGGGCTCGTCTGGCTCTGCAATGATGGCAGTAGAGTCAAGTAATGTACAGCGTTTCACATTATTGAGCTTGAACTCTGCTTACGATAGGGAACTGGAGGAGGATACCCCACACCAGCACCAAGCGGCTGGCGACCTGCGAAGCTGTTGTTCCTAGACCGCTCCGAACGAAGCCTAGAGCGACGTGTACGACTTCAAGAAGAGCACTGGTCTGGACCCATCGCACCACATCTCCAAAGTCAGCGTACGAAGTTGATGCTCTTGCAAGCAGTGCGCGATGCTCCTGATGGTCCGGGAACAGCGAGGCCCAAGTGAATGACGAGGACATGGTCGAGAGATGGTCGATGAGACGGTAGAGGACGTACGCCCATCCTGCTAGTGAAGCGAGATTGTATGCTAGCAAGTAGACGCGTAGGATGCCTGCATGGTAGAAAAGCCCGCGGACGGATCAGTTAGGTGCAGGACGAGCCCATCAACACCGGTCAACAATCCAGAACGCACCAGAAGGTCCTTTCTTCTGCATGGTCTTGCGCTTCTGTATTGGCGCATGCTTTGCTTTTTCCTTCTGTGTCTGCGGTGCCATCTTTGCCTGCGTTTGCCTGGAGCAAAGAGACAACGTCTACCGTGGCACTTCGCGCGACAGTACCAGCGTGCAACGATGCCTACAATGCTGCGCTGAGCACATGATGCACAGTGGTCACAATTTCAGTAGTCATAGGCAGCAAGTTCAGGCTTTCATTAGTGAAAATCAATTTGTGGGATGTGACATGGTTGCAGAGGAAATTATATAAAGCTAGAACAATGCTACAGCTGGACACATATTACGACAATCAGGCACCGAGGCGCATCTATCAGAAAAAGGAAGGAAAGCAATCAGTATACGATGTACGTTGGACCAAAGAGATGCTTGGTTTGGAGAGTGTGATTTTCAGGTTTTGTTATGATTAGTTACTTGGGTTTCGTCGTCAACGTTGAACTCCGTAGAGAACCACATAGGACAGGGATAATTGGATAAGTCATCACTAGAAGTGTGTAGAGTGATAGGCGGTATGCACGGCGCGATTGCTCACGCTGCGGCCTTCCATATCGGCGGGAGAAGTGAAGGAGGGCAAATTTCGGAGGAGAATATAACTCACGACTTGTACGTGCCAGGACTGCGAGGTGCGCGTCTTCGGTCAACATAGCAGAGCCATGCTCGTCATCCACATGAGTGAATCACAGAGGCGAAGATGCGGTTGACCGAAGCGATGAGAGTGAAGCAAAGAGCAGGGCGCGTTTGTGCGAGCTTTTTGTAGCTGCCGAGAAGCCGATCGAGATTATCGACCCGACCATAAACGAGTGTGTCTCGTAGGCTACAGTACCGTCACACTCATCCTGATGTTCATTTTGATGAACTCTAGCGCCCAGCTTGGGGCAGTCTAGTTGGTTTGCAGCACTTGGGTAGCAGACAGCCTTGTCGCTGTGGCAAATTTGAGAATATGATAGATACGGTTGATTGTGCTAAATAACGACACTGCTGATACTTGCACATCCAAGAACTACTGGCTGAGCTGTTGAAATATGATTATGATGAACGACACTGCTGATACATGCTTGTTGAACCAACTACTGGTTGAGCTTTACAAATGCTGCATTTGCTAAGTGCTTTTGTACACAGGTGCCAGTTCCTGTCACATTATTATTCGTCACCCTCGGGTCGTCATGCAATTCGCGTAGTTGTTCATCGAGTATTGAAGGCTGCCATGTTGGTATGAATGAACTTGGTAGAGTCTTGCTTTTGCTAAGAGGCAGTCGTAGTGGGTGTGCCTCGGTATTGAATACATATTCGTCGAGAGAGAGGAAGTCGGGATCAGAACTGAAGAGCACTTGTTAGCAGGTTTCGGACAGAGCAGATCTTTGAGCTCACAATAATAAATAATAGTATTTCAATCTGAAAGATATCAAAATATTTAGTAGCTGAGACTGCAGCTTGAGGGCGATAAAGGCGCTCACGTTTCGGCTAAGACAAAGGATTCCATGGAATCAGTCTGTCGATACCTCTCCGAGTTGACGTTGTTGATGCCAGAGAAGCCATAGGGAGCTATTGAATATCTGACCCAATTTGTGAACATTGTCCATCCTCTTTCTTGCCATATAGGATCACCAGTAATCCGCCACATGTAAAAGACACTTTCAATAGTCTCGGGTCTACTTTGTCCTTTCTTGTCGCCTCTTTCTACCCCAGGTGGTGAACCGCCTACTCTGAGATACGTTGCACCAGCTGGAAGAGCGGTGTCAGCTGCCGAACCGCTCGAACTTCAAAGTAGGCTAATTTACCGGCATCTTTCTGGCGCACATAGCGTCGGACATCCATAGGTCTGTAAAACGTGAGTGTTTCAGGTCCAATACCGGTCCAAGTGGAGTTGTAAGCCCAAAAACAGGACTGCGTCAGCTGTAATTACACGCTTCAGCTTTGATGGCCCGATGTGCTCCGATGAGAGTAAACAGGCAAGACTCACACCGTCTGCAGACTGGAGATCTTTCGGTCTATGAAGTACTTTTGAGCCCATTGCAAGCATTCCACCTGCATAGCAGACGAGATGTTCCAGTACAGGCATGTACGTCTCATATTTGATCTGTCCAATAACGACTAGATCCTCTTCACCAGGTATGACTTCGACATCTTGTATGAGACCGTTCTCGTAAGCCGAGTCGATGGCCGCAGTATAGAGCCCCTCGTACTCTTTCGATGCAGTTGCGTTGCGGAACAGTAGGGAAGCTTTGAGGAGATACTCATAATACGAATCCGTCAAAGCTCCAAGACTGTAAACGCCTTCCAAATTGTCGGGCTGGGAGTCGTCGAGATGCGTAGGAAGGAGAGAGCCTCGCTGGCGCCCTTGCTTCCAGCCATTGGCAAGTTGTGCGTTGGCTCGATGAACAATGTCATAATATTCGGCTTTACCGGTTATCTGAGCTAGTCTTCCAAACTCCAATGAGAATGAGCCCACTTCGGCCAAGCATTGGCGCCCAGCGTACTTTCCATCGAGCTTTGCGCCCAGTTGATACCTACCTTGAGGCAGTCCATATCGTGTGCTGATCGTAAAAGCATCAGTAGACTTCACAGCAAATGTCGAAAACAGTTCTTACTCGAAGGCACCCATAAGCCATCCTGCCAGGTCTTCCGCTCGTTCGAGCATTAGAGAATCGCCTCCAGACAGATCGTATGCAGATATCAAGCCGCCAAGATACCGTATGATAGTCTCAAAAACGGGAACAGTACGAGAGTCTTGTAATCTCCCGCCGTAGACCGAACTCTCTCCTAAAATAATGGAGAAATCGATCTGTCGAACATGTGTGCGTGCAAGAGAGTATTCTTCGGTCAAGTTGAGGAGGAGAAGTGTGGATAAAGAATCAATTATAGTGGCTCCCCATCCATTGAAGCCGTTACTCGAATGTCCAGTGAGAGGTTTCACTTCATCGTGGCCCCATGCTTTGCTCTTGTAGCCTCCCCAAGCGTGCAAGAAAGCGCGTCTGGCCCATTCTTGACGCGCACGGCGGACCGCAATACTTTCGGCACTTTCGCTGAAAGTAGGGATTTGTATCTTGGGCGGTCCCTCTGGAGCGCCAGCGTGTAGCTCTTCGAGGCCTATAGGACCTTTATATCCTTCGGGTCGGTATAGTCCTTTCCACGGTGTCTTGCTAAGCTTCGGTGGTCTGGATGTGTCCTTCAGATTATCGGTAGGCCAGTCTGGCAAAGGCATAGGCATGTTCGAGAACCTGGTACTTGATAAGTGGATTTTGACGATATCCGGTTTGTCTGGCCATGGATCGGTAAATACTGAATCAACTGGTAGAGGTGGTTTTGGGTTCGGGTGCAGGGGTATCCGCACGGCCAAACCTTCTAGATGAAATTGCTGAGCAATCTTGTCAGGTACTGGGGCACCGGGGATATACTTGACCTCATCTTGAAGCACAGTGGGTTTCGCCGCCGGAGACACTTGTAGCTTCCAGATAGGCGGCGAGATCTGCTCACGATGTGCAAGCAGATAGTACACCGCCAGTATGACGAATGAGCATACTAGAAATATGGAAGTACGACTTCTGCGCAGAATAGCTTGCTTGTAGGTAGCAGGATATGGAAGAGCGCGCCCGCGAGCTGTTCGAAGGTGTATGCGAGGCGACTTTGGCGGCATAAACGAAGGTGTCGCGCCGTGCATGGTGGGCAAGCTCGCAGAGGACGCTACGGGCTCGCCATAGACATGTCAGACCTCAACTTGGACTTGTAGGACAGATGGCGATGCTGTGAAAATACGAGCACAACGAAACGGAAGAGCTGTTAATGCTATATTGATTGTCTTTGCCTTTTCGCGAAAGGCAATCGGGGTGGCGGAAGAGTCGAATTGAAAGCAGAAGAGCAGCTGAAGTTACTATGAAGAGCCCACTTGCTCTGAGAAGTACGGCAACTCTTCTCTGCTTCTCATTTCCTCGTACCGTGTTCGTTTCCAGCTCGATTGGCTTCTCACAGGCTCGAGGTGGCTAATGCATGAACTGCTCTGCTTTCTGTATCCCACTAACTGACCGCAACAGCAGCAAGGTGTAGGAGGGGTATACCACCATGACAGAGCCTCAAGAGGGCCAGAGCCAGACTGCGAAGGCCGCAAAGAGCCCGAACAGTAGCGGGACAGACGGAAGCGCTGCAGCCAGTCCCTTCCAGGCGCAATTGCCATCTGGTACCGCTTCAGGCAAGACTGCAGCAGGAGCTGACTACGCTGCAAGCAATGGTGATTCCCATCAGACGAGTAGGCCTCACTCAATCAGCAACGGGAGCTCCGCATCCCCAAACATGACGAGGAATTCATCAAATGGCATGAAGATAGGCAGCGACAAGATCGATGAACTTGCGCCGGAAGCTCCAGTGCCTAGCACAAGCACGCTTCCAATACTGTCTGGCGTACCAATCAATCATTATACCCAAAGCAAATCACCCTTACCAGTTTCGAGCTCCAATTCTTCTCAAGGTTTACCGCCGACTGCTTCTCAGCGGCTCAAAGGCAAGCAGAAGGAGGGCTCAGTACCACTGTCACCTTTTGGACAAAATGACCTGAATAATAGCAGAGCGGACTTAGATATTACAAGCTACCCTAACAACGGATTAAAAGCCTTCGTTCGCCCCGAAGCAGCCAACACGCAAATCGCAGCCGCCACAGACGTGCATACCATGGCTAGCTTGTCTACTCAAAGCTCCTGGCCGACGTCGGTTCAGGATATATCAGCAAGCCTTGATAGCTTCTCGCTACCGAGTGAAGGCTTGTTCCCTTCTGATGGGTCTGATATGGCGGATCTCTTTGGTCCAGGAAGTGCAGCACTCTTCGAGCAAATACGAGCAGGTGAGGTTGAATAGGGCTAAACAACGTATTTGCACTGTAACTGATTTGTCCCTATGCCAGCTATGCGAGTGTCTCCCGAAGCTCCTCCATGGGTGCCACCAGAAGAACCTGCCAACAAGGAAACCACGGAAGCTGCGGAAGCAGTAGAAGCAGAGAAGAAGAAGGATAATAGTGACGATTCTGACAGTGACGACAATGAAATAGATCTTGCCTTCAATTTCGACCTGGATGCGCAGATCAGTGCGGCTATGGCGAGTCTTACGCAATCTGCTCAAGCCACCATTCCAAGTCCTGCACAAATACAGAAAGGATTACCAGATTCGTTGACGGCTTTAGCGGTGTCCGAGTCAGATCCAAAACCTTCAGAAGCTCCAGCAGCGCCACTGCAAGCCATACAGCAAGCCATCCCGCCGGCTAACGACTCGACAGAGCAGGAGAAAGCCCGAGCAGTGCCCGAGGATACCCACATGCAGAACCAAGATATAGGTTCCGACAGTGATGATGATGATGCCGGTGAAACCGACGCTGCAGCTGCAGCGGCTCAGTTTGATCTGGACGCAATGCTGGCTTCCGCTATGGGTCAAGTGACTGGTGCAAGTTTGCCAGCGGATGAGAGCACGGACGAGAAGGGATCTAAAGAGCAAATGTCTGGAGAACGGCCGTTGAAAGCCAATGCCCCCTTGAGCGGCAGCAGTGATACGAGTGAGGACGAGGAAGAAGTCCCAGTGTTCGATCTGGATGCACATTTGCGGCAGGCTATGGCACTTGCCAGGGATCAAGCCTCACTCAGTCCGGGAGAGGAAGTGATTGACGTAGGAACTCCACTTGGACCGCCGAGCTCGGACGAGTCAAGTGACAATGAAGGAGCATTCGACCTCGACGCTCACATTGGGCAGGCTCTAGCAGATCAATTGCTAGCATCCGTACAGCAACAAGCGCCGCGTCAAAGTCTACAGACATCGCGTCCTGCTGTCAAAGAACCGAGCCCTGACTTCATGGCACACGATTTGCAAAACATGCTTCAAGCCGCCATGAAGCAAGCTGCTCTCGAATTGGAGGAGGAACAGCAGGAACAGACGTTACAACTTGAAGGCATGACTTTGGCTGCTAAGGAACAAGCTCGGGCATTTCCAGACCAGCCTGCACAACCGCCGCCATTTGTACCACGAAGGTTTGCGATGCCGCCCAAGCCTAGAACGAGGCCGCGCGTGGAGGATGACGGAGACCCGGAAAATGCTTTTAATCGAAGTCGACAAGCCCATCCGCAAGCTCTCCACACGTCTTATAAATGCGATTTCAAGGGGTGTGATACAGTGGTAAGTAGCTGTCCTCCAGCAGTATCAAGTCAACGCCGCCTGACCTGTCACACGTCACATCAGTTCGCAAGGCTCCAGGACTTTCAAACTCATAGACAAGGTCATCAAGGGCCAAAGCCATACAAATGCCACCTTTGCCCAGCTACTTTTACTACGAATCAAGAGTTCCAGGATCATTCCTGGACACACAACCGTACTCGAGAATGGAAGTATCGGTGTAAAGGCTGTTTCAACCTATTCGGCGACAAAGGCATGTTTGATCAACACGTGTCGAAAGCTAAAGACTACCGATGCTCACGTGGAGAATGCGAACTGCAGATGCGGCCGGCTGGTGCTCGTGTTACGATGCCCCCCATTCAGCCTACGAATGGACACCTGTCTAAAGCGAATCACGAGAACTACTTCGTGCAGTCAGGCTTTGATCAGTCAGCTCTTTTAGCGGCTACTCTCGTACACCAGATGTCGTCTCTCTTAGCGAGACAGTACGACAGACAAACTTCGTTACTCGGTCCGAACGATCCAAAGATAGACGCCAACCTCGCTTTAAGGCAGACCTTCCAGCGAGCAGGCCTTACCCCAAACGAGACAGCAGCATTGGCTACGATCTTGGCGAGCGTTGGACATGCAAGAAATGAAGGCTTAAAAGCCTCCCTTGATGAAGCGAGAAAGGCTCAATTCGAGGCGTATAGAAAGCACCAGGAACGACAGCGAAAAGCGGCTCTGAAGCAAATCAAGCGCGAAAGGAAACGAATCAAGCAGGCAGCTGATAAAGCAGCGGCGCAGGATAAGAGGAAAGCAGATCAAGCTGCACAAGCGGAGAGAAAGAAACAAGCTGAAGCGTCAAAGAACGGAGATATACCAGTTCCACAAGCAGTAATGACATGATAAGTGGCTGCAAGTAGTGCCCGTAGTGAAGTGGTACTGCACTTGGTTCGAAGCAGTAAATGTGAAGTTGCGACTATGAATTTATGTAGCAGCAGTACAGTGGTAATTTGCATTGTTGATGGTAAAATTACAGAAATCTAGGCCTAATGTTTGTCCTGTTGAAGCTGCGGCAGAAGTAGTATGAACCATGTTTTCACGGTACTATTGTATCAAGCTGATAAATACCGACTAATAATCGTTATAATTGAGTGTGTTATTCGAAGGATCTTGCATTTCTAGGAAATAGCCCATGTAGGCTGCAAGCCATGGACTTTTGGGAGGCTTCATCTTGCCGTTGTGGCTCTTGACGCGAATGATGAAATTGGCTAGGACGGCTGCGAAAAGTAGAACACATACGAAGACTGGCCCGTAGAGTTCGTCTGTGCGTAGCGAGTGCAAGTGAGGTGCGAGCACAGACGCAGATGTGGCGAATATCACTTTAGCTCCGCGAGCGTTGACTACTCGCTTGATAGCAGCTTACCGAAGTTGCCAGCGTACGATGTGCGTATGCGATGAGATCTTCTTTGAAACATAGCCCAAGCGTAGACAATCTGGTGACGGGCGAGGTTATCGTAGATTAGCCATCACTGCTCGAGACTCGTTTATGCTTTCAAATGCTCACCATGCCCATACTGATGATAGCATACACCATGCCCATGCGACTACCTATCTTGTCACCTCCATTGAAGAGTGCTAATGCAAAGCTGCCGAGCAGGAGAGCTACCCTAAGCCAACTGAAGAACGTCCGCTCGCCTGGATAAACGGAAGGCAAGCATGTGGTGAGCACCGTCGGCAACAGCAGAACACCAACATCAGACAAGACTACTCACTCGCAAGCCACACTTTTGGTTCCACCTTGGGTCCCTGTTGCTCTGCCGGCTTCGACGTCCCGCTCGTCGCTGTCGCTGACGGTCTTGCCCTTGTGCGTGGCCTGTCGCCTCCCGCAGGCGCAGATGCCGCTGTTGCGCCGTAGGATTGCCGTTGAGCGCTGCTGTCAGCCATGTTTGCCTTTCAGAATAGACAGTAGGTCTTGCTACGATGCGTGTCGCTTGGTGTGCAGCCATCCTTGCATTATTCTCTAGCCAGCTTGAATGATCGAGACCGCGGTCACGTTCGTGCAAGTTTCAGACCTGGCTTTCTTCTAACCGTTCCGACCCGCTTGTCAAGCATTCATGCTATCTTCAGACGCTCTTCAAGGTACAGGCACACCGTATTGTGCGCCTCACTCTCTGTTTCGACGCCGTAAACCTTCCAGGCGTACTTACCGATGTCGAACAAGACAGCCGTCAACCATCTCTGCCGGTATTGGTACATATACGTTGCAAACGGTACCGAGAGCATAGCTATCATAATTCAAGATTTGCCTCCAATCGCATTCGCAGGTCCGTCAACGCCATGTCATATGCTTCGATAGACTTTCCCATCCGAAGTTTAGTGAGTACTGGCTTGCAAGCCTGCAGAGCAATACCATAGTCTCGACTGTGCAAGACAACCTTCTCTATGACCAATCTATGCTCTAGCATATCATATTTCATTCCTCTCACCTTAGAAGCCTGGCAGGTTTACCTAGGAAGGCAAGTGGAAATCTAAGACCGCTTCTCTTCTACGATGTGGATATCTTATCGCCCTTCCGCGAAGCTAAGTTTAGCTTGCAGCCTTCCAAGCTCACTCAGCACACCTTCCAGCCTTCCGCTTCTTTAAGTACAAAAGGCGCCTCGATTTCTTCGTTGCATCTTGCCTCTGCTCTTCTTCGTCTGACCGGCACCCCTTCAATTCCCAATATCTTCTACTAAAAGTTCTTGTTAACCCAAGCTAATTAGTCGGTCAGAACACCCCTCAACTAAATACCGCATGCTTCGCCTTGGACACTCTAAGCCGCAACAGAGCTCTCTGTGATATGCTTCAAGATCCACCACTGAACTTTATCACCAAATAAAGCCGTGGAGTAGTTCAGCACTCCAGTATCGAAACGTCTGAACAGTTAGTCGTCAAAGAAGTCCCTCTGCTATACGTCCCTGCTTCAAATAAGGTCTGCGTGTTGCCAAAGGATGAACCTTTTCCCGACTGTCTAATCACTATCCAAACTGCAACAGAGGAGCATGCAAGCAAAAGGCGCAAAGTAGAGCTAGACGAGGGAGCGGTCGGTTCTATGAATAGTTTGCTGGACAGAATAAGACAATGAAGCTCTCGTAAATCCAGAAGCATTGTACTGGCTGGAAAAAGCTGGACCTGGACCTAAACATGAGCACGAAGAGTTAATAGTCGCGCGCCGCGTGCCGCGTGCTATAATGGAGAGAATCAATGAAACCAACGACCACGACCTCATCTCGCAATATCTCTATGCCTTCCTCGATTTCTGGAGCCTTTGCCAATACCATATTCTCATTTGGATTGGCTGTGCCATATCTTCCGGCTGTATCTGTATCATACAGCCTACACTGATTGTCGAGGAAAGCTCCAAGCTAGCCCGCATCTTCTTCGAAGATATGCTCGTTACGGTCTTTCAGCAAACTATTCTCGCTGCCGATTTCCAGACTTTCCTCGACGGCAACTTCGACATGGCATTCCTGCACGCAATCTGTGTGGCCATCATTATTTTCATTTGGAAGGAGATGTCACTCAGTCCAGAGGCTTGGATCCATTGCTATGGAGGACCCGTTGTGGTCGAATACGGACCCCTTCCTCGATTAAACCATGCAAAGTCTCCTCTTCGTAGTCCACACGAGGTCAGGCTTAGTGAGTGGAAAGGATCGTATGCATTAGACATGGACTGCGCTAATAATGGTTTACCAATGCTAGGAGGGCTTGAGCTTGACATTGATAAATGCTTCATACGTACCGATGGTGTCAGCGTTCAGTTTTGCTACAAGTTGAGGAACAACGTGCCAGCTTAGGTCGCCCAAAGTAAGTCGGCAACAGCTTTGCGGATCTTTTGCGTCTTACTTTGTTGATGTGAAGTGGTGCTGGCAGGTCGAATCGCAGAACCCTGAGACAGTACGCTTCGATTAACGTAGCCATCGACGAGACCGTTCACCGGATAGCGAAGGGCATTGTCCCCAATACGAATAAGGCTGCGAGTATGGAGCATGCCTTTTTGCGTTATGACAACCGTGCTCAGGGAGCCAGACTATTGTTATCTCTGAATCAAGCGCAAGAATCAACTCCCTTTCGAAGAGCGGTAGCCAAAATCAAAAAGCAACGCCCGCGGATTTTTTCTGGTCACCACTACGATAATATCGTTGATCACCATGTCAAAGGAGGTACTATCGAGGCAATTCAAGGAGCAACCGTGGATGTCTGTATCTGCTCTGCAACGATGGCTCCATCTCGTGCCGCCAGTCACTCGATACTCAATTCTTCACAAAGGCGCGACTTGCTGTGGCCATTTCGAGAGCAGAATATATATTTTACGTTCGTATGTAATCGAAGTACCATTGTCGAGGGTTTTCAACAGCACCCTAATGAATTTCTGGCACATTCTAACGCAAGAGGATACACCTCAAGACAAAACCGAAGACAAAGGCGGAGGCAAAGTCAAAAACAAAACGCAAAGACATGACATCTGGATAGAGGACCACTATCCACACAATTTTGCTCCGTTGGTCAACATGTCGGATGCCAACACCATCTTACCATTCCGCATGGTTAAACGACTACGCATCTCGAACGTAGACACAGTCGAGGCCCTGCCGTTCTTCAGACAGTATCTTCCTGTACTCGACCGGCTTCACTTGCCCGCGCTCGCAACCAACATGTCGTTGAAGCTTTCCTCGAGACGCTCTGCTCATCGCACCTAAGACGCATCATACTTCACGTGAATGCTTCAAGCTGGCCGGCACTGCGTTCTATCCTCGAACAGCACCATTTTCCTCGTCTGGTCGAACTGCGGCTTCATCCTTTGGTTTTGCCTTTGGTTGCTCTACACACAAGCTTCGATACTGATATTGTGACCCGCCTAGTGTGCCGACACGCAAGGAGACATATCTAATCTCAAGCAATACTGAGTTCAACTCAGGAAACCAATACACATGTCGACCTTATCATGCGGAAATGCCGAATGGCACAACATTCGCAAGGGAATGGGAGGCCGGAATACACGACGGTCTCGTCACGACGCTTGGTTGTCGATGCGCTGGGCCTGGTTTGCGTCAACACAATGGCTCCTGGATTGGTGTTGCGCTATACCCTGAGCCCGGCCACGGTCGAAGACAAGGCCAAGAAGCCAAAATGGATTTTGGAACCGGAAATCATCCGCTCCTTCACTTCACTAAATACGAGTCAATCGACTTCGTCGAAGCCGAAAAAAACCGTTAAACACAAAGCGGCCCTCAGCCCGGTCAAGGTGCTGCAATCGCCCAAGCGTGCCAAGGGTAAGGGTAAGGGAAAATCTGTTGAGCCAGATTCCCCCCTCCAAGCTTCCAGTCACGCTGAGTCCAGCAAAAAGAGGGAAGCTCCTCCATTATCATTACCAGACGCAGCACATACGAAAGACTCGATCTTGATTGCTCAAGGTTCCTTTGAGACGGCAATGCATGAAAAATGGTGGTAGTGGTGCTTTTCACTGCCGTATGGCGGTCATCCTGTGGCCACAAGTGCTGACGAAAAATACGAGGCAGATGGAGAGACAGAAGATGGAAGCTCATCAGAAACATCTGCAAGCTCTGTAAAACATGGAGGATGCAAGATTGCATCATCACTTTGCCAGCCTTGGCTTTCCCGTAGCCAGCTGCATTGCTGCTCGCAAATGATAAGCACACCTCTCTCTTCTGAAGTTTGATAAGTCGATGCTTTGGGTTTTGTAAGTGCGAACACAGATGCACCAGGCCAGATGATCGCCGTTGCTGGTAAACGGCGGCAGTCGCACAAGGCAGATGTAACTACGTTAGAGAACAATCTTGGGTACCGCAGGCGATAGCTTCAGCCAATAAAAGATCGTCTGGATGCCGAAGCGTGTTGCACCTTGATCAGTACTGTTGCTACATTGACTTGACTGCCATTACTCCTCCATTTCCTCGCTCAACTGATCCTTTGCCCATTGTTCAGCTTGCTGCAGAGTATCTTTCGGTACGCTTTGATGCTTGTTCTTGCTTTGAGGGCAGATCCAGCTCATTTCCAGTTCAAATTCCTTGTCTTTGGCATCGTCATGCACTTTGTGGATGATGAGGGCGACGTGCTTGACGGCTTCTTCACACGTCATGTTGTCTAGATCCAGCTTCTCTATCTCTGTCTTTGCCAATTGACGCCCTTTGCCAGTCGCGCAACCTCTGTATCCCCAGTACACGCCACTTGGCTCAATCATGTAGATAGCAGGACCAGTCTTGTCGACGCAGCCAACGATGGCGGACACACCGAAAGGTCGGACTGACGAGTAGCATGTGTACGCTTGGCAGTAATGTCCTAATCTGTCCGCAAGAATCTAGGTAGGGAGTCGTCAGCTTACGACTTCATTGATCGGTACGGACAAGAGTTGCCCACCTTGCTAGGTATCTGCACGCGATAAGTGTCTTTGTAGTTCTCTGCCTCATCTCTCGCACGGTTTGCCAAGTGTCGTCCATCTGCTACGAGTCCTGTTGCAGCCTGAATTGACGTTTCATCGTCAGCTTTGGAGGCACAGAGTGGCAGCTTCACTGACCAGTCCAGCATGCGTATCAATAGTAGCAATGCGCTTGTTTGCTCCAGGCACGAGCAGTTTGCTCTGAACGATCTTCTCGACAGCTAGAATAATGCCATCTTTGACCTTGACGCCGATAGCAGTGCTGCAGGAACCGAGGCAGTCGTAAGCCTAGGAATTGGAGAGGCTCGCTGAGAATAACACATACCCTGCGGCCTCTACAGCCTTGCTGGCATACTCAATCTGCAAGTACGCTACTAGTCAGTATCCTCATTCAAACGTTGCTGCAGCACGCCATGTCCGCTTACCTGGAAGAGTCGACCATCTGGCGAGTATGTGCTGATCGTGCCGGACGAATATCAGCTCTTCGAGCGCGAGCCTGGCTGCACATCTCCACTGTGCACTCACCTCACAGACAAGTCGTAACCTGTACCTATTGACGCCATGCTTGAAGAATGTTGTGGTGGACAGGTAAAAGCAGCGGTGACGCGGTCGGCCAGCGAGCAAGGCGAATGAAGCGTGGCAAAGGTACGCTTCAAGCATAACGATCTGCCAGCCGGAAAGTAGCACAGATCTCCGCGACTGGCCTACACCTATATATGAACGTGCGAAATGAGCTACATGAAAGACATTACTGCCACAGGAACCAAGACCGCCGCAATCATGCTACAAAGCTCTACTGTCTACTGGGTCTACAAGATACATCTTCACTCTGCCGCGTTGAGATTGCTTATCCTGAGAACAACAGGATGTTGGTCAGTGAAAAAGTCTGACTAAGTTCTGGAAATTTCGCCTTACCTTCTCAACAGTGATCTCGACCGTCACCTTGTCGAATACTCCAATCTTGGTTTCCGAAGTGTTCGGGTTCGAAGGATCATGAGGTACGAAGATTTCGTAATTGTCTGGATCATAGCGATTCTCGCGCTTGAAGGTAACAAGACCCTCCAATCCAAATCTATTGAAGAGGAATATTTTTGTAAGCTTGTGCAAAATCGTACGGAAGTGGCAGAACTTACCGGCTGACGAATACAGCCAGACCGTTTCGGAAAGCACGAATAACGAATGCTTCCTCTCTGATCTTGCCTTGTCCGCTAGCGATAGATGCCTTTTCCTTATCTTGTAATGCAAGAGCAACATAGAATTCTACGCTCGCACGCCCAGCATGCTGAGCACTTCGGTGACGCTTGTTGATGTTCTCCATCACCCTGTCTACGAATGCCTTGCTGTGCAGCGTGGCATGAAGGGAGACGTGATTGATGGCAGCATTGAGTTGCCGATGAACGAGGACATCCGCATAACGTCGAATTGGAGAAGTGAAGTGCGTATATATAGGTGAGGCTAAGCCATAATGTCCAAAGGTGTCGCGCGGCACGCTACCAGAGCAGAAGTACTCGGCAGATAACATGCACCGTGTTGCCATGATTCTGACAAGGGTATTGAAGGCTGGTAGGTTTGAGTCAATGCAGCGATCCAAGGAAGCGGCTAAAGCACCTGAACTGGAAACGTCCAATTCGAGCCCTTTTCGCTTTTGGAGGACATCGGCTAGGACTTCGAAGTTTGTGGCAGGAGGTGGTAAATGTCGGCGGAGGACTGCAGTCTGAGGGAAAGTGTCAAAGATCTTCTGTGCCACCGAAATGTTGGCAAGCAGCATAAATTCTTCGACTAGGGAATTGGTCTCGAGCATTTCCTTCTGTTCCACGTCGATAGGTCCGGTAGTCTCACTGCTGTCAAGGTGGATCTTAACTTCCGGAGAAGCTAGATTGAGAGCACCAGCAGCCATTCTCTTGGCCTTGAGTTTGATGGCGAGAGCGTTAAGCATACGAACACTTTCGGTAAGCGGATCAGTCAGGGATTTATTGTCCTTTCGCTTTTGAGCAGCCTCGTATGTGAAAGCTTCTTTCGATGCGATGACAGACTTAGTGAATCGGACATTGACGATATTTGCATCTTGATCCAGTTCCTGGAAGGGAAGTCTGTGAGCTTGGCTTGTTAAGCGGGCTAGACTGAGATACGTACCCAAATCACTGAGAAGGCTAGCCTTTCCACATAGGGCCGTAGAGAGCACAAATTTGTTCCAAGAAGCGAAGGAAGCATATCTATACGTTTGTCCACGAGGTATACTGTAGTACCTCGAGACTCGGCTTCTGCGTCCATCGGATTGTCGGGATGCACAAAGTATGAGACATCGGCGATGTCTGATTGAGAGAGCTTTTAGCAAATTGTGCAACTTGCAAGTAGAGGATGTAATACTCACGGACACCTGCTTCGATGTTGCCATTAGGCAGTGTTCGAGCATGCAGCGCGTCATCAATGTCTTGACAGCCTGGAATTGATTTTAGTTCAGTCGCAGCGAGATAAAGCTTTGCATCTAGAGAACGCACCAGGAGGATCGATACTGCAAATGAGCAGCTCTCTCAGATCTTCCCTCCCACGCCACGCTTTACTGCCATCGTTCTTCTCCGGCACTGCCCAACTACCGCCCTCAACAGGTAGGCAATCCAAGATGGCTTTACTGAAGGGTCGATAAGGAACATCATGCTCGAGTAGTAGACTTTCAATTTCTGCCTCTTTGCTCTCAACTTTTCCAAGCACTCGAACTAAATGGCCGTCGGGATGCCGGCTTGTGATGTCCCACGAATCGATGCTAACGAGAAACTTTTGTCCAATCAGATTGGCCACCTGTCGCGTCCTAAAGCGGATCTTGGGGATTTTGCGGTCTGTAGCAAGCGCAAAGACCGGTTGAGGAGCTGTTGATGATAATGCATTTGGCGAGAGCGACGCACGGTCTATGTGACACACATAGGGACGCCACGCTCGCTTGACGATACCGACGACTCGACCGGTAGGCTGCTTTTCTTTCTTTGCTATTGTAGCCTTCTGCTTAGTTTCGCGCTCAATACGCCTGTTCGCCTTGGCATCGGCAGCTTCTGCTTCTTCATCTTCCTCGTCTGGGTTATCATCCAGAGCATCGTCATCTGCACGAAACATTAGCCTCAAACTCCTGCGTATATCGAGCTCTACAATCAATTCGGCTCACTTTCTTCGTCAAGCACCTCGTCTGCTGGTGCACGCCACTCGCTTTCAGGCAGCACTTCAATGACCACCATGTCGCCAGTGACACTTCTGTTCATATTCTCTGTTCCCACTAGCAGCACCGCTTTGTCGAAAGCATGCACTTTGACAGAGCCCTCTCGATAGTTATAGGGATCGAGGTTAAAGTATCCAGAGTGAAGTTTGCCTTCTTTGACACCAGCTTGTATTGTTGATTGCGGCAAATATTCAGGAGCGTAAACGGTCTTCTGCTTGCTCGAAGACTTCTCTGTACCAGCTAGCTGAGCATCATCTATACCAGAGCGAAGTTCGGCAACGAGATCTCCGAGTACTATCGCTTTCTCATCCGATAGGCCAGCAACATAGTCTTTCGTTCTTTGCGCGGTGAGACCCAGTGCTTTGGCTTCTCTAGCGTTTCCAGCATCATCCGTGAGCAAGACGATGTCAACGAACGACTCCGAGGCCGGTGACGTAGAGGGACCACTAAATGTCTTCCGCTTCTTCGCTGGCTGTTCAGGCGAAAGATGATTCTGATACCATTGTGCCGCTTCACGAATAGCTGCAACGTGTAATGTGTAAGAGCTCGCTACTCATAGCCGACTCAACCCAAGGAACTTACCTCTGTCATTTCTGTCGTTTGGCGATTCACCCTCTCTGCGGCCGGCAAAAGTGTCTCTGAAACGCTGGTTAGCAGGCTGACTGTGCGAGAGGAACTTCGCAAATTGACTCACTGCCGAGCTTCGTTGAAGAATAGCCATACCCGCCTGTCCTCTTCTCCAATCAATGCGCGCAGGCGATTATACAGCGGTAGCGATCTATGTTTGACTTCTTCCAATACAGTTTGTAGTATGATGATATCAGCTCCAAAAGCGGCATGTTCCAGCAGATCCATCTAAGACTATAATCAGTTACTGCGACTTGTGTGCACAGAGCAAATGCGGCAGCGCTTTACCTGAGCCAAGGCGACATTCGTGTCAAGGATGAGATAGTGACCTTTTTCATCTGTCTTTCCAGCTGATGTACGTTTCCTGCCTTCACGACTTAAGACGGGGCCCATAGCAACTCTTTTACCTCTGCTAGCTGTATTTCCTTCCATATCGTCGTCTTCATGCGAGGGTAGTGAAAGCTGACCATCTGCTAGAGCCGAGTAGAGTGGTTCACAATTGTCGCACAACTCGGAACCGCAAGGTATATCAGAGCGGAGATAATGCTCTCTGACGACTAGATTCGGTCCAAAAGCATCAGTACTGCTCATCAGAGAAAAACAGCCGAGCTGCTGGTAAGAGCAGTCCTTTTGCAATGGATGATTCACCTTTCTGTACTCTTCCCTGGCGAGTTTTGCGCAAGAAGTGCTTTTGTGTCTGCTCGATACCATTCAGAGACCCATCTTTCGAAGGCAGACCAAGAGATCTCTTTCTCAAGAGCACGATGCCAGCGTCGATAGCCATGCTGTCGTATATACTTCGTGAAGAAGGAAAGCTCCAAGCACGCGAGCGCTTGCCAGTTTGCTGGGTGATCGAATGAAATGGTGGCACTGCAGCTTCAAGAGCCAACGCGCAAGACTGCAGCGATGCACGAGCGTTGCAGGATTCATGTCGAAGATACCAACAAACGAGGGAGGCACTCGCAGTAGAAGGAGGTTTGTGCTTGCGAAAGCAGATGCTCAGAAATAATAAGTGTGCCCAAAGGAAAATCATACAATCGATTATAAATAGAATGCTACACTATTGCGCACGGTACCGGTACGGCCATTCAGATGAATAGAAAAGGGACTAGAGTATGAGCGGGGTTATTACGACAAAATTCTGATGCTAGCTGTCGGTAACGGCATTTCAGTCATGGCAAGCACAGCGGGGTGGCGGTCAACAGTCGTCTGATTGACCGGGCGTCTGAGATTGCGTTATATGGATACGAGAAGTGGAGAGACGAATAGTTCTTGCTGCGTGATGGGTCAATTTGCGATTGGTCCGAAAGATCGTGGTTTGCAAAGCGGTCATAATTCCACTGTTGAGCAGAAGCGCACGAGCCAGGGATGGCATTCAGCATAAGCGGATGAAGAATGCAGCTACATAGAAGATATGACATACTGTCACCAGTTGCTTCGTCCTCATCGTCAGACTCGTCTTCACTTTCGCTTTCCTCCTCTTCCTCTTCCGATTCCTCTCCGGCTCCGTTAGCAGCGTCTTCAGCGGCTTGCTTCGTTGCGTACCGTTGCACGTAGTCTACACGAGTTTAACAGTCAGCTGAATCTATGGAAATTCGGTTGCTTAGTGGAAGTTTTTCTCTCACCCTTGACCTTCACCTCGTAATTCTTCGGCTCGCGAAGCAAAAGTGCTGCAGCTTCGCCATTCAAAGGATCGGACGGATTGGGATATCGTAGTAATTGAGGAAGGAAGACTTCGAATATGTTGATCATATCGAACATTGGCGACCACCTGAGCAGAGAGAAGTTATTAGCTGGAGCTGTGCGGGGGCGTATGGTGGCAAAACAAATCAAAGGCTCACGTCTAGTCGAAAGAAGGCATATAAGCAAAGGTCAGCCGAAAGTGGAGTTCAACTATTGATCCAGCTCTTGGCTCTTACCTGGTTGATGACATCGAGACAGACACTTCCTGATAGCTCATCGATATTGGGGTGGAAGATACGGTTGCAGAAGCCTGTTCAAGTACCGTAGAAGGGAGTACATTAAACAAGGGCTCATGTTCTCTCAAGTATGGAGGAATAGTGTCTGTATTACACTCACCGATGCTTGGGCTCTTGTAAGGGTATTGATCAGGCAATTCGACGTGTATCTTCCAAACTCCGCCGGCGAACGGAGCTGCATTGACGGGCAGTTGCGGAGGTATCAATGATAGCACGAGTTGAGGAGAAAGCAATAGGAGCATGATCAGTCATCCAGCTGTATACTTGACCCTGGCATGCCATGTCACTGATCGTCAAACGGCTACGCTTTCCGGTGGCCAGGTGCCATTGCCACGATAGAGAGCACTCATGGCCGGTGAGGTGGGGGAAGCGTATACGCTGACGAAAGCAGCAGAGGGCAAGAACTAATGACTACGCACTCTCAGCAGGACCAAAAAACCGCACGTAGAACTCTTGCATGTTATCGTTGACCAGTGTGACTTCGTAATCCGACATGAGCCTGTTGTGAAAGAGAAGCGCAATCCAGGTCAACGCAGCGCACGAGGACGATAGCCGTCAACCACGCACATTTTCATGACATCCGCCTCGATTCTCCTCTTGGGCGAGCTGTATAGACGCCAAAGGTGAGCAT
This sequence comes from Cystobasidium ongulense, assembly GCA_022835595.1. Classification (NCBI taxonomy): domain Eukaryota; kingdom Fungi; phylum Basidiomycota; class Cystobasidiomycetes; order Cystobasidiales; family Cystobasidiaceae; genus Cystobasidium; species Cystobasidium ongulense. Next base: position 2,826,110 of record BQUP01000002.1, read on the forward strand.
GTCAGCATGTCAACCCGGGTCTAGCCTGCGTCGTCTGCCAGCTAGCTGCTCGCGCACAGCGCAATCAAGCACGCAGCCCAGCCCAGCTAGACAGAACGAGGAGGTAACAGACGAAGTCGACTTATCATGGTGCGCGCGTGTTCAGAGGCAGCAGAAGATGCTATGCGGCAAGTCTGTAGGTGGAGAGAGGCGAGGTTGGCAAGAGGTCAAGGGCTGCACGCCGTCGTGGTGATGGAAGGTTGATCAGCCGGGGCAATCAATCGATGGCAACATACAACAAGGAAGGACGATGCAGCTGGTCAAGACGATGCTGGGACGCAGCCAGCGTGAAGTGTGCCATGACGCCGGCCGGCTGTACTGTGCGGACCAGACAGCTGGTCTGAACATTCCTGACCGCTTATCAGGTGGAGTCATCAGCACTCAAGAGCGGCCTGGGCGCGGTAGTACTGGCGAACATGACCAAAGATACCGTAGCTGGTAAGGACAGAGTACTGGTGGCTGCATTGTATTGTTGTATAATAGAGACACAAGACAATGACAATAGATGTATAACTAAACATAGGGAGGGGAGGGTGTGATATATATGTGAAGAAAGTAATGTTGAGAGAAAGATCGGAATTTTCTTGCAACATATTGGTGTAGGAGAGGGTAGACACGTCACGCTCAGAGGAGCGAGAGAAGAGAGAAAGGACACATTATTATTTTGCTAGAAGGACTTGCATACTATCAAGCATGAAATTGTGGCTATTTTTCAGTAAAAAGAGAAGTGAGATGAACCAATGTGTCCGTTTGATAAGAAGTCACGTTCTATGCAGAGGACAGAGTGTGTCCAGTGGGGTGCATTTCGGCGCTAGTGTTTGAAGCGGGAACAGCACCGCTGCCGCTAGCCGCAGAGGAAGCCTACGCAGTCTACAGAAGGTCAGCTCGATGTCATTGTATTCCGCCTGCAAAGGCTATGGTAGGAGAGTGCTTACACCCTCGGTCTTCTTCTCTACAGCGTAACCGGAAGAGCCGACCTCGACGTTGGAGGAAGGTCCATCGTAAGCAGGGGCCTCAGTGGCGGTCTGTCTGTTGGTCTCGGTGGTGTGCATCGAAGTTGCAGTAGAGCCAGCGGTGGTAGTAGGAGCGTTATCGACCTCTTCATCTTCCTCATCTTCCTCCTCTTCTTCTTCTTCATCGTCAGTGACTTCTTCTTCGACAGAAGAGCCACCTTCTTCTTCATCCTCGTCCTCGGAGAGATAACCAGCAGCTCGGACGGCAGCGGGGACTGGGCCAGATCGGTCCATAGCCTCGGAAGCAGTGAGGTAGACCTTGGAGAGCTGCTTGATGTCGTTCCACCACTCGTACATCTCCTCGTGAGATCGACCACGGATGGTGAAGGCGCTGCTCGACATACCCTTCTTGCTTGGCTCGATGTGGAACTTGTGCGAAGTGGCATGAGATCCGGAAGGAGCTCCCAGAGTGCAGTTAGGGAGGAAGATGGATAGACGGGGAGCAGAGTGGGTACCGGAGTAAGAGTCGGAAGACTCGAACTCGTGCAGGTATCCGGCAGGGGTGAGAACATAGTATCCCTCCTTGTACGACTTTGTGAATCTCTTCTTGCGCTCCAGGAGACCAGTGTGGACTGGGATGACTGACGGGTCGTCCTTTCCTGGATAGTTGATGTGCTCTGGGTTTCGGAGAGGGGTCTCTGGGTCGAGAAGGTGGTCGGATCTTGCGGCAAAGGCGATCCACTCGGTATCGGGTGAGACGCTCTTCATGAGCTGGCCCATGGTCTCCCAGGTCTGCTGGACAGACGACGACATGCTGGGTGAAGGGAATAGTTGTATCAGCTAGTGTATCAAAAACGGTAACGAACGGGTGCTCACCGTCCGGACCAGGTGTCGAATGTCTCCCAGGCGGATTGAATAGCACGGACAACACCTTCCTCGAAGTGAGCAGAGTTCTGCTGCATGATGATGATTGACTTCTGGAGAGCATTCTCTTCCTGAACCTGCTTTTGTAGCTGAACAGCGACGAGCTGGTTGGTATACCAAGGGTCCTCCTTGGCGGTGACCGCCATGGGGGTGTTCTTCAACATGGTGATGGAGCGAGCGAGGTCGGTGATGACCTTGGTTGACATTTCACGTTCCTTGGCGACGGACTGCGAGTGGCATGGATACTTTTAGTCGCGTCTTTCAACTACAACTAGAACTGCAGTATTGACTCACAGCGGCGAGCTTTCCGGTGTCCATCTGGATGTTCTTGATGTGAGCCTTGATCTCAGCTCTGAGCTTGTGCAAGTGCTGGACAATGGAGCCCTCGACAGTCTTGGCGAGGTTGGCATGGTGGTCTGCAATGACACGAGTCTTCTCTCTCTGTTGTTTGAAAGATAAGAGGAAGTCAGCTGGAGGAGCTTGGACGGAGTGAAGGGAAAAAGAAGACGCGCAATGGAGTAGAAGACATCTTGCATACCACCTTCACCGAGGAACTCTAAGAAAACGAAAGGCAGATATTAGTACTGCCAGCGTCGTGCAGGCTTTGCATATCAAAGGTAAAACGCACGCTGTCGGAGCAGAAGGGTCAGCCGTGGTCACATGCGGGCGAGACGCGCAAAATAATGCGACAAGAATGCAGACTCACGTTGCCGGATCTGAAGGGGACCTGGATGACACCGCCGAGCTTGGTGAGCTCCTTTGCGGTGTTGGCCTCAATGTCGGCGATGCCTGTGGTTTACAAATGGAAGGCATTCCATGATTGGCGGTAGCAGACGTCAGTCAGCCTCGAGATCGCGTTGGGCGGGGGGGAAGAGAGTGCAAGGCGGCATAAAGAAGCATGCGAGCGGCATGCAGTGTAAGGTGTGCATGGCATGGACAGTCGTGAACAAAGTCCGTCGTATCGTCCAGGGACCAATGACACCTTCCGCCCTCCTGCCTCTTCTGGCCATTCCGCATTCGCCTGGGAGCGAGTAGAAAAGCGCGGGTGGGAAGAAGGCGAGAGACTCACCCTCGAAGTAGGCGATGAGGTTCTTGGTGATGTTCTTCCATGCCTCGAAGCGCTCAATGAGGATGTCAGAGGGGCGCAGGTCGGTGGGGCCTGTTGGAGTGCATTTGTTCGTTCAGCATCTTTCCCGCGTCCAAAAGAGGCGGAGAGAGAGGCGGCGGCGACTCACCCGATGCACGCTTGATGAGCTGCGACTGTCTCGAGGTGACAGAGGACCTGCGCGAGGCGCGCGTTCTTTGGGAGTGGGTGTCGTCCATGGCTGCGGTGTGTTCAGGTGCGAGGATGGATGGTGGTGGAGTGGGAAGAAGAGCGAGTCCTCCAGAGACGGGAAGTTGGCCTCGCTCGACCTCTGAAAGGCTCGCTCTTTCTCGACTTTGCAATCGAACTTCCAGCCCACGCCCGCTTTCCCGTTATGGCCAATGCCCTCCAAGGGCTGTTTACAAGTCGCTGCCGGCAGATCGTAATGCAGTTGCTCACTTTTGTAACCCGCCTTCTTATCGCACTAATCAGCCATTACAAACTCGCCTTGCCTTTTTGTAATGCCCTGCCTCGCAGCTCACTCACGTCATCGCCCGATCGCGAGTGCCCAAAGTGGGAATGTTGTGAGCCAAATATGGGCGCAGGTGTGTTGGGCGAGGATGATGACGCTGAAAAACAGAAAACACACCATTCGACGATTTGTTGCGATTAGGTAAGTCAAGGGAGATGCGAGCATAGCGAGGCAGAGCGATGCTTCCCCCCTCTTGGGTTTTTAATGGCATTGGTCCGCTGCAACGAATACATGGATCTTGTACAAGTCATTCAAGCTGTAGCAGTCAAATAATGCTATCAAACGACGAAAGGCTAAGAGAACTGGGCTCGAACAAATGCTTCATGCTGGCTTGGATTTGGTTTGGCTTCCAGTCTGTGAATGCTCAATTGCCTGATGCTACTGTCGCGTACGAGGGGCCGCCCGATGCAGTAGAACGCGCCGGAGTCTTTGTTTTGTCAGGTACGATAGTCGCCGGTACTGCATTCGGAGGACAGCACGAGCTATTCACACGCGCAATGGTGAAAGTATCAGTATCAGCAGCGATGCATCTGGTGAACGGGAGGGACTCACTTGTCAATGCAAGCATCCTCAACACATTGTGCCATGCATCCAACTCCGTCATCCTCGTCGCCCTGGTATAGCATCTCGCTGCTTCCCTGCCGGCTTACAATAATGCCAACAGCATTCTGCGTAGAAGGGTTCGCCATGTCCAGCAATTCAGGTTGGATAGTAGTCGAATGCACTCCGAAACGATGCAGCACCTTTCGAACATCCTGAGAGCAGGATGCAAATTCTTCGTGTGATTTCACTAGGATGTGCATTGACGCTACTAGCTTGCTTTCTGATAGTGACCAGATGTGGAGATCTGAGATACGCAATTAGCAGAGTCAGCCTTGTCTATGGAGAAAGGTAGCCTTGAAGCTATATAACACTCACCGTGTACCGAGATCACGTTGGGAATCTTCAATATCGCAGATCTAACCTTTTCTAACGGGACGTGTGCAGGAGTTCCTTGAAGGAGAATGAAGCTTGCCGAGCGCACTAAATTCACAGACAAAAACGGTCAGACGAACTTCATCACACGGGGCAGATATAGCAAGCAAGTTGAACATACCTAAAGGAAGGGCACTCGAGAAAATGATAATGGTAATGATGAGTGAGATAACAGGATCGGAATAAAAGCGGTATGGTGATTTTGTGAGCCAGATGATCAAACCTGCGGCGATGACTCCGACATTGCCGAGCTACGGATTCCAATTTTCAGTACCTAGCTGCAGCGTGTCAAATAACTTCCAATAGAAGAACCTACAGCATCACCCAGTACATGCAAGAAGACGCCCTGCATATTCATATTCGCATGCGAATGACCGCCGAGAGCGTGTTCGTCGTCATCTTCGTCGTGATCATGGTCGTGGTCATGACCCTCGTATTCGTGATGTTCTTGCTCGTCGTGATCATTGCTATCATCGTGAGAATGATGATCGTGATCATGCCCATCATGCCCGTGTCCGCTTCCTCTCGAGGCACTTCTCTCCCTGTTTTTGAAGCTTGCACTTCCGGTCCTTGACCTTCCGTGCTTTGCTAAGCTACCTTGAAAAGATGGTGTTCGACGATGTCCTCCGAACCCTCCTTCAGTGCGTGGTGTACCGAAACCAGCGTCGTATGCTTGTCGAACTATAGCTTCGCGCGTTCGTGCGGGATGGACAAGTAGCTCATCCAAGGCTTCGGCTTCATCATCGTCTTCATCTCTGTCCGAAAATGGAGTTTCTGCACCTCCTATTGCTACGCTTTGTGAAGCAGCTTGCTGACCAGGAAGCGCAGGGAACTCATTTGTTGAAGCTCCATTTGCTAATAGCGGTGTACGTTCGCTAACGTCGATATTGGCAGTACCATTGCCTCCAGCAGCATGGCCGTTCTTAATCTTCTTGGCGGAAGAGAATGTAGTTACTGCGTTTGATTGGCCTTCTTCTGCTTTGGAGGCATGCGAATGACTGTGTCCGTGCGAATGGCCATGACCATGCTCGTGGAAGAGGAAGAGACCGACGATATTGGACAATAGGCCAAGACTGCCAACAATGACTACAATTTGAGGAGAACTGACTTCTGGATTTCCGAACATGCGCTGTAACGCCTCCAGGAAGATGGAGAAGCATAGGGCTAGAAGAAAGACGCCGTTGATGAGTGCACCGAGAATTTCAGCTCTCTGCCATCCGTAGGAGTATTTGTTCGAACGAGTCGAGTTCTCCGCGAGCTGATCAAGGTTACAATGTGACAGATTAGCAAAATGAACGCTGCTACTGTCTTCCAATTCGAGCCGAGCCACTTACATTGAGGGCGTAGAGAGCGACAATCAGACTCATCACATCGTTCAACCTGTCGAGGATCAGGTTACCCAGCTATTAGCATGACGATAGTCTATACCTTTAAGGTATCCGGGCAACCCACATATGAAAGGAATCGGCGACGAGTGCCAAAGAGCCGACCGTATATCCAGTTATAAGCTCAATGAAGAGAAAAACCTGTTCACAGTTTTATCCAGTCGTACCGAGTCGAACGCAGAGTGTAGCGTAGATGCCGACGAGTGCCAGAGAAATGTTTCGTTGACGCAGCGTTGCCAATGATGGTCAGCAAAGGGTATGCAGCGGGCATGGCACAGGCGTAGGTGCATATTAGACGGAGAAAGTAGATTGTGGGCGAAGGGGTTGACATCGTTCCCAAAGCAATTGTCCGGAATTGATTCGAGATTGGTGGTGGATCGATTGACAATGCATGGAGCAGGAGACCGGACGGTACCGGGAAGAGACGAATGATAGCTGCATCAGTTTCTGGGCTCCTCACACAGTTGACAGCTGCTGTCAGATCCTGCCAGCCGCACTCACAGTATCGATTGCAAGCAAGGTCTTAATCCTTGCACTTCGAGACCACGCCATGGCTCTGAATGGGCTTGGGGAAGCACGTCTCTGTTCCTACAAGCACTCCGAGCCCCTCAAGATTGGCAGCAGGTATATATGCTCTGGGTTACCGGCGTAGAGTTGGAGGGTTGGGAAGCTGAGAGTGAGATTATGACTGATCATTTTGGCGGCATCATTATGGGAGGTGGCAAAGATGTAGAAGACTCGTCTACAGCTTGGAAACGGACAGGGTTGTAGTACCTCGCGTACTTTGCAGCTGAGGCACCTCACAGCAAGTGCAACAAGAAGCGCCCAAACTATGATTCGCTGAATGAGACTACAATTTCGAAAGCCTGCATGCATCTCTAGGAAGATCATCTTCCCGAAGTTACACCAGCCATCAGGACGAAGGGAGGACTTTTATCTCACAAGGTTTTTTGCGAGTCATATTTCAGGAATGAAGCAAGCGTGACTTGTGCCGCAGACTATTGTAACCCAGAAGCCAAGCACTTCCACGAAAAAGGTTGTCGCTAATGGCTGTAGCATTTGATTCTGTCAAGGAGGGTACAGCGTGTTTCCGCATCTACTGCATCCTCTGATCAGTGGAGACTTAGTGATCAGCAGGTAGGGGTGCAAGCCGACTCGCGTGTGTCACTAGTAGTGGAGTTGGTCGCAGTGGTAGCCGTCTCAGGCCGTCATTTACAAGCGGCATCGCACGACACACGGACAGTTGTATGGAGGAAGATCATAAATCTGAACACTCTAAAAGAGTAGTAGTAGTCAAGTCAGCTTGTGAGGGCGTCGTCGGCTGGCCAGACCTTTATGCAATATTTCCCAATGGAACAAAACAGCACGTGTCGGCAAGGTTGTGGCGGTTTGACAGGTCGCAATCATGCTTGAGAAGGTTGGAGCCACTGATTGAGCATGCTCTGGAATGGGAGTGACACTGACCACTGGGCGGTGTGATATAAAGCGTGCACCGTCCCGACCAGCCCTAAGCTGCAACTGCTCCGAGCTGAAAAGAAGCAGCCAGGCCTGTGCCGGCAGCGCCCGTCGCGAATATTGAATGGGACGTCCTCGTACGCGGCCAAAGCGAGCAGCTCAAGAGCGAGTCGAGTGTAGATTGTTCGTCCTTTGTGAGAGCAAGTGACAAGTGCAGCGCTGCTTTGGATATCCATCGCCCACAAGGTCGTCGAACAGACATCTCTCTCTGCTGCACACCGACAGCTGAGGACCAAGGCGCGACTGACTGCTGGGACCGGCACAGAAGGAGAGCACCAAGCAAGCCAGCAATACGACCAGTCTCAGCCGCCTGCGCATGCGCCCGCAACCGCTGCTTCCAGGCTTCTACACGCCGTATTCCAGCTGCACATGAGTGCCGGCCTGGCCACCACGCTGCAGCGCACGCATCTCGACGCCAGCGCCAGCAACAGCAACAGCAATACCGCCAGCATGTCCAAGCTCAGCGCGTCAGGGCTGCCTGTCACGCCCATTGGCAGCGTCAGCGACTATCCGCTCCCCAGTCCAGCCCTCAGCATGGGTTCCAGTTCTGGAGGGCCCAGCAACAGGGCATCAAACCGTCACGCGAGCCTGCGCTTCGGCGAGGGTGCTGGCTCGCAGAGGAACACAAACAGGTACAGCGTCACCGCGCTGTACTCTATGGCCGCAGAGCAGGATACAGAGATAGAAGATGAGCTGGCAAGAGGTGTGTCGGCTGTTCCTGTTTGCTCGAGACAGCGCGACGCGGTCCGCGGTCAATCGCGCGCAGATGGGGTGCCCCTCCTTGCCCATGGACATCAGCGCACCTGTTCACTGCACTTGCGAGCGACTGGCTACCTTGGGGACCCGTCTCGGCCCTCTATTCTGTCCTCGGAGCCAGTGCTGACCTCTTCCTGACAGCCCAGAAACGCCTGCGTGAGCTGAAATCCAAGATCTCAAGCCAGTCAAAGAAGAACTTTGTCTTGGAACGCGATGTCCGATATCTCGACTCGAGAATTGCACTGCTGATTGCGAATGTTGGTCAGACTCCATTTCGGGTTTCTAGGTCAACGCTGATCCCTCTGCTCCGACAGAGAATGGCGCTCGATGAACAGGAAGATGTAAGAGAACACCTTGAAGAGGTAGCTGAAGCTTCAGGGCAATACCTTGACGATAGAAAGCAACAAGTGAGCAGTCGTTCATGTCTCCTTGTCGCTCTTGCTGACTCGGCTCGCCTCCAGCTATACTCGAATCTCTTCTTCCTCTTGCAATCCGAACCAAGACATGTCGCTTCCCTCTGTCGGCTAGTTAGCCTGTCAGAGATAGATACACTTCTCCAGACAGTGATGTTTACGCTGTATGGAAATCAATACGAATCTCGGGAAGAGCATCTCCTTTTGACAATGTTTCAGGTAGGCAGTATCGCAGCACTGTTTTTCATACAATGAATCGCTGACGGTACCCCAGTCCGTCCTTTCCGCCCAGTTCGAGACCGCAACAGACTTTGGATCTCTCTTGCGAGCCAACACGCCAGTGTCGCGAATGATGACGACATATACACGACGTGGACCAGGTCAATCATATCTGAAATCAGTCCTAGCGGACCGCATCAACTCCTTGATAGAGCATAAAGATCTTAACCTAGAAATCAATCCTCTCAAGGTCTATGAGCAAATGATTACACAAATCGAAGACGAAACTGGTTCGCTACCGGAAGAATTACCTAGATCAGTCGCTCCAGAAGTTGCGTCTGCTAATCCGGATGTTCAGAATATTATAGCTCCCAGATTGACTATGCTGATGGAAATTGCAAAGTCTTTCCTCTTGACAATCATGGAGAGCTTGGAGTCGGTACCTTATGGTATTCGATGGATTTGCAAACAGATCCGAAGCTTGACAAAGGCGAGTCTATACTACACAGCCAGACGAATAAAGACTAATGTACAACTACCTCCAGCGCAAATACCCCGAAGCTACCGACTACGCTATCTGCTCCTTGATCGGAGGCTTCTTCTTCCTCCGCTTCATCAACCCCGCCATTGTCACACCTCAAGCATACATGCTCATCGACAGTTTACCGACATCAGCGAAACATCCGAGACGGACACTTACTTTGATTGCCAAGATGCTCCAAAATCTGGCAAACAAGCCTAGCTATGCGAAAGAGAGCTACATGGTCAGCCTCAATCCATTTGTAGAGCAGAACAAGGCCAGAATCAATGTCTTTTTAAATTCTCTGTGTGAAGTTGGCGATTTTTACGATACTCTCGAGGTGAGCTGTCATTAAAAAGCCGCAAGTGATGTCATGCTGATCTGCTGGTACAGATGGATCAATACATGGCTCTTTCGAAGAAAGACCTGCAAATCAGCATCACCATGAACGAGCTGTATAACACCCATTCCCTGCTGGTACAGCATGTGGATGTTCTAGTGAGAACCCTTCTTTGAGAAAGACATAGGGCATCAGCTAAGACTTGACACAGGCTCCGAGCGACAAGTCGCACCTTCGCATACTGCTTGACGAGCTGGGCACATCGCCATCTCAAGTAGCAAGAAAGGACAATCGTTCCATCGAGTTGCCTCTGTATAGCCGCTGGGAAGCGCCAATACAAGATATTACGACGGCCTTGATGGCAGAGAACAACCTTACGCAAAGTGATATCCTATACATGGAGGCAAAATCAATCTTCGTCCACTGTCTCCGATCAATCCCACAGATTGCCGAAAAGCGACCTATTATACTGTCCGCTGTGGCAGAACGAGCAGCAACGGCAAAAGATGCTACACTTGTTCGCAAAGGTATCAAGGTGAAGGAAATGCTGAGAGAACTTGAAGAGTTGCGCGTACTGGATCGAAAGGATGGGTACAAACTCCTTGCAGACGAAGTTGCGGCTGAACTGGTACATCTCGGCAATCTTCGAGAGAAAGTCGTGCTCGAGACCAGGAGTCTTGAAGCCGTCTACAAGACGATTGGCGATCACAACAGCTATCTCCGAAGTCAGCTCGAACAATACAAGGCATACCTGCAGAATGTACGTATGAACAGCGCAGGAGTCGGTCAAAGAGGCAAGATTGGGGGTCTGGGCGTTGTGACTGTCAACGGTCAAGAACAAAAGCCAGCGAAAAGTCAAGCTTTAGGACCATACAAGTTCACACACGTGCAATTTGAAAAGGATGGAGTGATTGTCGAGACCAACGTGCCTGATAATCGAAGGGCAAACATTTTCTTCCAGATTTCATCGCCTACACCTGGTACTTTTATCATTGCATTGCATTACAAAGGCAGAGAAAAGGCTATCCTCGAGATGGATTTGAAGATTGATGACCTGCTCGAGAAGCGGCAGGAGAATATTACAACCTTGGACCTCGAATATGTCTCTCTTGATGTTGATAAAATACTCACCTTGCTTAACAAGACCTTCCGCAGAAAGTAGCTTAATACCCTAATTATATACCCCATCTTCTTGATCGGTAATTTTGTTCCCAGAAGTATGAATTTTTCAATCGTTGTATGATTCACCTTGTGTATCGAAAGTGCTCTCGTTTTTGTGTTCCATTTTTGAAATAAGATTTTTGAGATTCGTCCTCGGAGTAGTAGGTATCAGAAGGATAGCTGGTTTCGTTTTTTTAGAATGACGAACCCATCGAAGAAATGCGAGACGATCTGAGTTCTTTATGAAAACTTAAGCGGTATAAAGAGAGATGAAGCTAGTAAAGACGACATTGCGTGAGAAATGCTAATGGTAGCATAGAAGTGAAAGCTTGAGAACTGGAAAGGCAAGTTGAGGACGAGACTGCACGAGCTTGCTGGATCGGGTGGAAAAATCAAGTGGATGTAGTAAGTTGCTCTAGCAATGCTACTGTCGCATCCTCGTTGGTAGCTGTCGAGGTCGAGGTCGAGGCTGAGGTCGATGGGAGCATCAGATCCTCTCCAGTCGTCCAATTAAAGTTGGCTGGACGCAAATTTCGTAGCGCCATTCTCTCCATATATCCAGCTTCGATTTGAGCTCGACTGACTTCGGCTGCTTTGAAGACCAGTTTACTGCGTTGCAGATGGTCCTTCACCTGACGGACGAGGAATTCCTGTCGATCTTCCTCTTCCTTCTTGCTTGAAACAGCAATGTAGCGATTGGTATCGGTCTCTGCGGAGTGCTCTAAAGTTTCGAGGGATATACCCATGTTCCTGAGATCCTTTTCGAAGGGACCCAATAGGTCAACAACTTTGACGAATTGGAGCCCCTCGACTTCGATGGGCACCTTATCTTCATCAAACAAGACCGATGCTATGGGGAGGGAGAGAAGTTGGCTTGTAGTGCTTATACTCTGCAGTGACCAGCACCGTCGGGTTAGACGACCAGCTCGGTCCGTGCAGCGCTGCCAAAGGGGATCGTTCGGGCTAGTGTTGCGCTTTGGGCGGACGGTCTTCGGCGGCTTGTTGTCGCAAACGGCCTTCCAAGCCTTTTCATCGTCTTGTACGTTCTCACCGACAGGCCAGGGAAAGATACCAGTATACGCCGCTCGTGATACGCCCGAAGAAACCAGTACCTCGTCTGCTTGCTCTTTCGCCAATTTCTCCTCTTCTTGCTGCTCGAGACGTTCCTGAAACTCATGATGAAGTCGTGGTAGCACCCATTTGCGCATTGCAAGGCACGTATGAGTTGCTTGTTGCCACGGATCATGTATCAACCACTGCATCTCGCAGTAGGGGCAGGTAGCCAGCTCCACAGGTCGATCGTTTCCCGTAGAAGCTCGGAGCTCGCTTTCCCCCAGTTTCTTCAAAGCATCCAGTGGGGAAATTTGCCGGATATTCAGATGCATTTGAGAAGCTCCAGCGGCATCCTGGAGAGCAGCCCGAGCCAATTTGTCCTCTTCCGTCTTTGGGGTAGCCAACTGTTGACTACCGGACGCTGAGTTGACAATATCGGCGTCTTTGCTGACTTGATGGATCAGCCAGCTGCATTGCTCGAGCGTGCCATGCAGTAGGCTTCGAGGACAGGCGAGCAGGTTTAGAGTCTTGCCAGACTCGAGGTCGCGGCGCAACTCATTTACCCTTTCAGATACCCAAGCTATGCGTTGCTTGCTGGCCTTTTCGCCGACCGCTCGGGTAGCTATCTCGGCTCGTCTGTGTGAAGAAAGTCAGCTAATGCACGTGCTCTCCAAGATAGTAGACTTACTTCTTCGCTGCGTTTTTACCGCCCGCGACTCGAACTGCTAATCTCGTAGCAGAGATTTCACCGCCTGCACTTCGAATCTGCTGCTCGGTAGCCACAGACTTGCTTGTGAAAAAGGCCTGCTGGCGGCGTCGGACTTTGGCCTTCTCTTCTTGCAGCCGCTTGTAGTAGCCCAGCTCCACCGCCTTGTTGATGATGGTGAGGCGGAGCTGAATCAAATAAGCCCTACGTGTCGAGTCAGTTGGCGGGGGAGGCACCTGAGAGACGATGTCGCGAGCGAGCTCGATGATATTTCTAGCGCATCGGTCGAGCTCAATGAAATCCAGGGCGAGAGAAGGTGAGTGGTAGGGACGGTATGGATCATGCTTCGGGATCGCGATAGCGCAGTGATGCGGAAGAGGTCCGTAATTTACTACCACCGGGATACCATAGCAGTGTATCCAGGCTTCGGGACTCAGTGGCATTTCTCTCCATATAATGATAATGATGGTGAAGACGCAGATTGCCGCCAGAAATGCTTCGTCGAAGTTGCCGGTGAGGAAAAGATTGAACAGGTCTTCGGTAATATCCGAGGTGAAAGCTGTGACTAGGAAATCATCGAAGAAAATTCTGGTGATCTTGGAGCTTTCTACGATTAGGAGGGTGGGCTGTATAATGCATATAGATCCCGAAAAGATTATACAAGCGATGATGATGAGAATGTGATATTCGCACAGGTTCCAAAAGTTGAAGAATGGGAAGAGGTAATGAGCGATCAGGTTCTGGTCATTGGTAGCATTGATACGGTCCATTGCTTCTCTGGGGACATCATGCGTTCTCACGAGCTCCCTTTGTTCGTGTTGCGGACCTGGTCCTGCTAGAGAGGTCCAATAGGCAGTCTCTGCGTCCTTAAGAGCTTCTAAAGGCATATCCTTCCTGATCCACAGCATATCGACGGTTCCAGCTGAGTTGCAGTGGAAAGCTGTACTGTCAGACTTGACCACTTCCAGAACATCTGCCGTTGCCAAAGTTCCTACGTCTTTCTTGTCTTGCTCCTGGAGGAATTCGTACGAAGCTTGAATAAAATTTGCTAGCTTTGCACGCAAAGCGATGGTGATGGGGGAGGGTGTGCGTATAGCGACTTGGGAAGACATGTCTGTGGGTGTGGTTGTAGCTGAGAAGTTGTATGGTGTGTATGCTGATCAGCTTGGGTTGTGTGTGTGTGGTAAGCGAGAAGTGCCTTTGGAAGCGTGCCTTGTACCTCGACTCGAGGATCCGATCAGTCTGTTCTCGATATTCCAGTTCTTCGATGTAACCACTTCGCAATCATAGTGACATACTGCACACAGCTCAAGCATCACCTCATCCAGAGGAACCAGATCAAACCACCTTCAAGTGTGAGTGCCCTCGCTGTCCTTCTTCTTCTCCGGGCTGCAGCGTTAGCGTTCCTGTCAGTCGCTGTCATTTGGCGGCTCATCAGCTCAAACGACGCTCCGCGCCATCAGCGTCGGACCGGCGAAGACCACGTGGGGATGGCTAGGATGCGCATGAGCTGACAACCGCACATGCATTCCACTGTACAGTCTACCCTCTACCGTATCCTCGTCGAGATGGCTTCCTCCAGCTCCAAATCACGTGTATATGTTGCGGTCGCTGCTGCTGCCAGAGTTGATGGAGCAGAGAAGGAGATGATGGTATGGAGGGAGGAGGAGAAGCAGCGAGTCAGATGCATCCTGGACTCCCGCAAGATGCTGGAAACTGTCGCGTCCAGCAAAGCTGTACCTACTCTTGAACAGCTTGTTCAATACTTGCAAGCTGTTAGATCAGTGACACAGCGGGTGGCCTTGCAGCCCAAAGAAGTATCCCTCATCCCTGCAAACCCGGATCTGGTCAGGGCGCTCGTGGATCTGGCTTGTCATCCTCTGACTTTCGAGCCCCTCAATCATCCTCAGGCCATGAAAGAGGTGGATGAATGTGATATGGAGCTGGATTCGGAGTCCGCGGATCGAGCCGAATACTATCTGCGACAGTTCGTCTTCAAGACCAAAGCAGATGCCTTTGAATGCATCAAAGCAGTCACTGTCAAGAAGCCGCAGTACCGATACCTCACCGCCCGCATCGAGGAAGCCCTCTCCTACACTCGCGAAGGCGAGATTCGACTAGCCTACGGCGGCTATACAGTCGCTACCAACGCTGCAGGGAGAAGCGAAGACGACGAGGCTGTCGAGGACTCGGGAAGCTTCGTGCATGCTCTGTACGATGCCTACGGCAAGTCACCTTGCGTCTACACGTTCCCGGCTCTTGAATTCCCAGTGAAGAGCGTCAAGTCGGCGAGGGAGGATCTCAGAACCTCTCTATTCGAGACCTTGGTTGTCGATGCGCTCGGCCTCGTCTGCGCCAATACAATGGCTCCTGGATTGGTCTTCCGCTATGTCCTGAGTCCTGCTACGGTTGAAGCTAAGGCAAAGAAGCCAAAATGGGTTTTAGAACCGGAAGTAATCCGTTCCCTCTCCTCTTTAATTATGAATCAATCGACTTCAAAGCCGAAAAAGTCCATCAAAATCAAAGAGGCTCTAAGTCCCGTCAAAACGCCACAATCTCCGAAACGTGGCAAAGGCAAGGGTAAGGCCAAAGCTGTAGAGCCAGACTCCCCGGTCGAATCTTCCAGCCACGCTGAATCTAGCAAGAAGCGAGCAGCGCCATCCTCTCCACTCATCACTGCTGTTGTTGCTAAAAAGTCCAAGAGTTCGGGAAGTGGCAGTGGCAAAAACCGAAAGTAAAGCGATCAGGCGTTCACAGAAGAACATTCTTTCATCAAACAGATGCAACAGCATAGTGAAAGGACGGATGGCCGAGCGGGTCCGTTTAATTCCATCTATCTGCTGTTGTTCATCATCTGATCTTGTCTTCTCTTCAGTCTAAGGGTTAGCATCATTCGCCATATCTTCCGGGTTCAATTCCTGACAATCATATCTTCTCAGCGCTAGACTAAGGATAGTCACAACTTGACACTTGTCAATCTAGTCCTCCGGGGCGTGGGTTCGAATCCCACTTCGTTCAAATCTTTTGCTGGAATCGTGTCGTAACACAATCTGTTCTTTCTAAACGTTCAAGCTTTTTTTTGGTGTAATTTTACTTGCATAGACTTGCCAGTACGTGGAATAGCACTTCGTTCAAATCTTTTTGCTGGAATGGAGCGTCGTAACATCGCTCTATCCTCCTATCCTTTTTCTTGGGTAACGGAAGTTCCTGGAAGAAAACTTTGGAATCGGCCTTTTTTTGGCGTAATGTTGCTTGAATTGGCTTGTAGACACTGTAGATAGATGAAAACACGTAGTATACGCTCTATATACACCCGTCTTACTTCGTCCTTTGCCCTTGGAACGCCTAATCTGAGTTCTGGTGGCGGTCGGTACTAGGGAGCACGGGCGACTGGCTATGCCTTTTTTTTCCGCAAAAGTACTTCTATGTGATGAAGAATACACCAATACCATGTTTGGGAACCTCTTTCCTAGTTCAGCCTAGTATTCTGTCGTGCAATTAGATCGAATCTACCAGCTTTCGAGCTCGATACGTAAATCCATGTGTAATCAGACCACGAAGCAAAGGTAAATACCATACGTCCAATGCTTCACAGAGTAGTGACTTGGATGGCTTCTGCAGCCTTTTCACCTTCGCGACCATCGTTTGCAATCACATACTTTCACCATCTACCTCGAAAGGGTTATAGATAGATGAAATGTAGCCGAGCAGAACTGTGACTAGCGTTAGCAGACTTATGCTGTATCACGCTCTTAGATCAGGGAGGTTCGTTCAGGCTTGAGCGTACTGAGATATCTTGCGTATCCCTGCTTTCAGGTCGCGCACTCACCTAGTCTCTGCAGACTATGCGGAAACCTTCGCAGACGATATAGACAACTACTACTGAAATCCACAGCCTATGCGCTACCGTACCCTCAAGGTGCATGATCACATGCTTCTCCCGTCGCCATGGCTTGCATACTCCCTTGTTAAGTTGTTATCGCCACTTCGACCAGCTTCGGCTCTCGATCAGGTTGGTCACCAAGTTGCCGAGACGGCCGGGTGGCCAGGCCCAGGTCCGGATCCAGGTCCAGGGCGAGCAGCTTGTACTGATGCCAACAGGAACAGGAACGTCCTCAACAGCAACAAGCCACAGCTCTCAGCGATGTTACCTACTAACCAACGCACCTCATCATGTCATCTATGGAAGCTCCCAGCATTTCAGAGCTTCTCCCGCTCGACCGCGAGCCCATGCCGTGCTTGATAAGGGTATGCGTACCAAGTCCGTATGCCCCGACACATTTGCCTGTCCAAATTAAAAGGCTTTTCACAAACAACACTCTTGTCCTCCTCTTCAACTAACTGTAGGACATTGTACTTGTAACACCTTCATTTCAAGCAGCACGGTTCAAAGCACGTCGCAAGAGCAACGCCTTGCGACTCGCCCAGGCCGTCTACTACAGGACGCACGCAGTCAGTCTACAAGAAGTACATCCCGAGTCAAGACAACCTCTGCTCGACATAGCCAAGCTGTGTACCTAAAGGATGATCGCTATTCCAGCTCTCGATTCTCTGGCACCATTGAGTAGCCAGCGTGTCCAGCTACCGAAGCACAAAAACTACACTATCAAAAGCGAAGGGATATTCACCGTCGTACAGCGTAAAGCTCCACTCCCACTCAACAGTGCAGTCTACGCTGTTCTTTACCGCTGGGCACGTGGCTATACTCGCTGGCTGCCATTGCTCGTACGCTTCATGCGCATGACCGCCAGCGTGAGTCCAGGCAGGTTCGCCATATACTGGCTAGGCAAGATTATTTCCTCGATGATGGACACAGCTACTCTGTGGTCAGATACACGTCTGGAAGCCTTAGTAAGCTTTATACCGCCACCGCTGTGTGTCATCGGCTAACCACCTTTCACAGGTCGAACAAGCTGTCGGCACGCGTGCTGTCAAGCAGGCATCTTTGGTCGGATATACGTGCGCAAATATCTTGTCCACCGGCCTCCGTTCCAAGATAGAAGCCCTCTTTACAAGCAACGAAGGCGCACTTTCCGCTACTTTCGACGTCGCCGTACGAAAAAGACTGATACAAGCCCGCGGAAAGCTTGACATTGTCACATTGGCGGATCCAATCGTCTCATCTGCATTCAGGCAGGCGAATGCTCTGCAGGGGTTGGACGTGGCCTCCCACGTCGTCAGTCTCTGTACAGGCGTCTTTGCTATCTGGTCCCAACTCTCCCTCTATCGACTGTTGACTGGTCACAAACGCACTATCACCTATAAGCCGATAGTTGCATTCACATTTGCGTCTTCACTCGTTCAATATTTCCGATGGCTCATCCAGCCTCCCAAGAGTGAACGATCCAAATCAACCCACTTTGCGTTCCAGCGCCTCAACGAGCTGTGGTCGTTATCCTGTCAAGCCGAAGATGCTTCTTCGAGTGCAAATATAAAGCTACTCAATATACAAGAGTATCTCTCACATCAATTTGAATTAGCAAGTGACAAGCTGGCGGACCTCCCTTTCATTCGGAACGTCACAAAGCCAAGTCTTCAATTTGCGCTGGAAGTGGCAAGTAGTGCATGGCCAGTCTTGCTGCGGACCATGTTTGCCCTTCAGGCGGTGAAGTTTCCAGCAAGTGTTGGTTCTCTATCTCAACTCTCAATAACAGTACTCTGTGCTCGTAAAATTGCTATCACCCTGAGCAATTTGGTTTCCGTCGTCGATGATCTCCGCCTCGACTGTTCCAAAATCAAGGCTTTCTACGAGGTTATGGACGTGAAAAGCCAAATCGAAGATCCCGAAGAGCCTATCACATACAGCACTCAATCCAGCCTCTTAGGCTCTGGCATGAAGGTAGAATTCAAGAATGTTTCATTCGGCTACACAGGCGAAGAAGGACCCATGGCACTGAAGAATATAAACTTTATCATTCCACCGGGCGCTTTGGTCTGTGTCGTCGGTGGCAACGGCGCCGGAAAGGTGAGATTTCATGCTTCGCAGGTGCAGACTAGCCAGGCTGACATCTTCTCAAGTCTACGCTTATCAGGCTCTTGACGCGTCTCTACGAACCAACTTCCGGTGAAATTCTGGTCAACGACAAACCGATCGGCGCATACACCCATGCAGAGCTCCTTAACAGCATTACCGTTCAGCTTCAGAGTGTGCCAGTCTCGCAAGTAACAATTGCCGAATTTGTTGGACTGGGCGCTGCCGGACAGCGGGTAGACAAGAGGATCGACGAGACAGCCGTGAAGCGCGCATTAAAGAAAGCTGATGCCATGCCGTTCATCAATAAATTCGACAAAGGTATCTGGGCTCGCCTTGGACCTGTGAGTGACCTCAAGACGCTACAATCCGATGTTCAGCGTCTGACCTTGCCAAATCTTTTTGATAGTTTCCGCCTCGAGCCAACGCCCAGACTGTGCTAGACGAAGCGCTATACTTTGATGAGCAAGTAAACGATGAGTGGAACATAAGTGAGAATACGCCAGCACAACAGGTCTCGTCGCAGTCCGTACCCACCGCGGCCAAACAGCATGCACCAGCCAAAAGAAATACGAAATGGGGTTTGACCTTGTCAGGCGGCGAGTGGGCCAAGATTTGCTTTGCACGTTCGCTCATGAAAGATGCAGATCTTCGGTAAGTATCGCATCCATCGTATAACTTATGTGTAGCTTGCTTACGGATGCTCCATTCGAACAGGATTTTCGATGAACCGGCGGCAGCTTTAGACGCTCTTGCCCAGCAAGCAGTATTCCGAAACATTGAAGAGCTTCGAGGCAGGCAGTCAATAGTACATGTCACACACCACATCCGCTCGGCTATTCCTGCAGACTTAGTTCTGTGTTTGAAGAATGGTGAACTTGTCGAGCAAGGCGTAAGCGCAAATTTTCTCTTCGAACCCCAAGTGAGACTAACTTTTTACATATCTACACAGACACATTGGGATCTTGTCTCAATCCTAGGTGGATTTTACCGCTCACTTGCTCAATTACAGATGCCAGAGGCGGTTCTGATGGCAAGTACACCACTTTCAACGCCTATGGGTTCAAGTTCCTGCACTCCCAGTGATGCCGGCTCCGATTTTTCCAACGACTCTGGTTTTTTCGGCAAACTGTAATGCCAGCTTGCCGACTACCGTAAGACATCAAGCGACAACAACCGTTCTATACCGTAAATCAGTATCACGCATTGTATCATCGTCCATTGTATTATCGTCCAAGAATTGTATCATTCGCCGCATTCAAGCAGTATTCTTTAGTATCATCGTTTTGACAGTAGTATTATTTGTCTCTTCGACAGACTATGTATCAAGTACTCCCGTTTGAAATATATTGCGTGACAACATCGGGTACGACCGTCTACGATATAACTACAAAAGCCATGTCCACCACATCGAGTTCATCTGTTGCAAGGTTGTAGACTGGTACCGTAGTCACAGATGCCGTCGAATTCACAAGATACTTCGCCTCAACTGCAGCTGTGCCAATAAACAAAGACATGAGTACCGGCCGACCTTCATTTCAACAAAACTCAGACGTACCGGAGTCAGCAGAGATTGATACTCTGTGAAAGGCCCTTATCGCAAACGCTGTACCCTCTGCTTGCTGCAGCGACGTAGGGGCAACTGGCTCCTGACAAGACAGAGTAGTTATGCTAACAGTGGCAGATTGGGAAATTGAAGAATGGCTTCGGAACGAGCCACTTGAATTACTCCAAGCCGATCTTTGAGAATAGGGTTTAACAACGATGTCGTCCTCGCCAGAATCCGAACTTGAGGCTCCAGCATGCCACGTCATCTGCCATTCTATTTGAGCGCCTTTCGGCAGGCTCGGTACTTGCACGACAAGCAGCGGCACCTGAATATGTTCAAGTTCTGGTGAATTTGCCATCCAAATCTTCCATGCTGCCCGCACTGCTCGCAGCTTTGATTGAAAAGATGAAGGTGGTCCAGAGACCCAGCATATGCAGCTCTCCATACGAGCATCGAAACCACCACCAGTGCCTTCTTGCACAGCTCGGACTATGCGGCGTTCATGTTGAGATGAGAGAGCGGCCTCCTTTGCGAACGATATTGGTGAAGGAAGGCTTAACGATGCAGGCATGAGACCTATCTGACCAGCTACAAACAGCCGCTGTCTGACTCGCACGGCTTGCGAGTACGGCCCGATGTTGGCAGGTGCCCAATAGCTGAGACCTCGTACGTGCAACGCGCTTCGAACATTTTCAGAAGACTCCTGTTGATATGACAAGACTTCCATTTTTACATGACAATTTGGGGGCAGCGGGCAAGCCACACAGGCTCGGGTTGGAGGAGAGGGTCCAAAGAAGTTGTTGTAGGCCGCGTTGATGGGTAGGAAGAGATCCATAGAGGACAAGTAAAGATTGATGTGAGCGATATGCCGGAAATCGAGCTTCTGAGCTAGCAAGCGATCTGTCGAGCTGTTTGTTAGCTTCGGTATGGTATGTGCAGGACATGAAGCTTGATAATTACCCTTCAGTACTTGGAAACACTCCTCCGCCTGTGCCTCAGGAGACTCTCCGCGACCTGTTAGGTTGCCAATGCTCACCCAAGGTCCTGCGATACTGCTGCTAATCCCTTCGAGAACAGCTGGAGTAGTAGAAAGGGATGTGAAAAAATCTGCGTTGCGCTTCTCAATGTCATCGTCGAATTGAGCAAGCGCCTGGTACAGTTCTTGTGCCTCATCGTCCAAGAGTACGGGAACGGGCACTAGCGAGAGGGGATCCGGTGACTTGCTGGAGGGCACTAGACGGGCTTCTTGTATACGAAGGTATGCTACTGTTCCTATATCATAGCGGGGATCAGATGACGACAACACAACCTGTTCTGTCTTGATCCTGAAGTGTCGCGCTCAGCTCGGGGCAGTAAGCTAAAACTTCTATATACTTACAGATCAATGCGCTTCTTGAACAGCGGACAGTCGAGAGTGAAGGTTTCAAACTCTCCACCTTCGCCAGCCGGATGTGTTCCCCATTTATTCTTCTACGCAATGATGGTGTATATACATATCAGCCTCTGTAAAATCCATCTCACGACCTACTGACCAATATATCCAAAGTGGTCCTCATTTCTGGACTACAGACATTCTTCCCTAGGTGCCGCAAGCCTAGTCCAGCACCGGCTACTTTTATGATTATGCATTCCATGCCAGCATCGGCCATGTCTTCCAGCAATTGGCTTTGATCGTACTGCCATAGATAGGACAGCGACTGGAGCCCAAGCCGAGCGCACACATGCTCCACTCTGACACGTTGATAATTGGATAATATGGCACCGACTGAGACGCCTTTAACATCGGGGTGTGCGGCCTATCCATTGACGAATAATAGTCAGATGTTCTTCCAAAAACGGATAGCCCAGGAAGAGAGCGTACCAATACTTCCGTTAGGAGATCATATAGATCTTCTGTCTCGTCACCCTCGACTCGTCCCTGTAAACGAGCAGCCGACGTGGAAGCATAGTCGCTCCCTTGGTCGACGGCAGTACCGTGAATGACACGTCGATACAGAGGCAATTCGAGAGCTTCTGCAATAAAATGCAAGCCGTCTTGTCCCACAGTTTGGTATAGGTAAGAATCGATTTCCTCTGTTATCGGCCATGGTCAACAAGGCATTGTCTAAGCTACATGTGAAAACTCGAAATGAAAGTCCGGGTTGCTCCAGCCCACCTTTTCCCCCTTCGGGCCTAAGGCTGGCCAGAGCTACGACTTCATGTCCTTGTTTTACACAATGACACAGGTTGAAGCAGCTATCCTTGCCTCCCGACAGCAATCCGACCACCTTCATCTGAGACCGCCGACGCTTTGGAGGGGGCGAAGCTGTAGTAGAACGATGAAAAGTGGGTCAGCATGTGCTTCGAGCTCTATGGCGATCATTCAAGAGTTAGGAGAGCGAGCTCATTCGTGAAAGCCTCAAACTGCCGAGACGGTTTTGCTATTGCAGCGATATTTTCTTCAGACCAAACTCTGTGAAGAGCCTGATCGGAAGGCTCTGCGACATTGCGGCGTGGACAAGTGGCCAGCAACGCCGAGATGCTTGACTGCGTGGGTGGCTGTGCTCTACTCGCTCTCTCTCCCTTTCTGATGTTGTTACTCACCTCTATAATAGTATTGCTGATTTTGAAGAGCAGTGGGCGCAAGAGAGAAGAGGGCAATCGGGCGGAGAGGCGAATTTATACAACGACTTGTGATCAAGATATTGTATAAAGGTCGGTACACCACATCTCAATTTGCTTACTTCATTGGCCTATGAAGCCATGCGGTCACTGACGTGGGTGATTTAATATACCAGTCGATGCATCATCGCAGTAGACCTTCAGCTAATTTGATACAAGTGAATGAAAGGCTACTCTGGAGCACTACTACCATCACATAGACTCGTCGACTCCCTACAGCGAGTCTCTTGCCTATCCCACATTAATCAGATTGCCGACAGGGTCAGTTCGCATAGCCACTAGTATCTTACAAATGATTGCTGAGGAGGACTCCGATCTTTTAACAAAATGGTACTGTAAGCTACATACCATTCTGTACGATCTCGGCAAACCACGCTCACTTTCTTTCCAGCTTACTGCTTAATGGTTCTGAGTGTTCGCAAGGCAGGAATGCGTGTCAGGAGGTCACACCTTTGACACGGACTAAGAGCATCTTTGCAGTTGTTCACGTGCTTTATTGTTATCGAGTCGCATTAGCTCTGGCGGTTCACTCATGTGCAGCTAGTATGAGTTGAGAGAAGTTGCCACCTCTACCCTATACATACTCTGGTTGGGATGTAATCAGTACTTGGCTAGCCCTGCGAATATGATAGGGAGCATGGGCTGCCGCCACTGGCATTGGCTGCTGGCGCTGAGCTTTCCATAGCCTGATGGAAACTCTGATAATCAAGGACCTGCGCTCGGCAGAGCAATCAGCTGGATACGTAAAGGTGTACCTATATCTGTATGGAGACGCAGAGCTCCCCTGCTGCTATCCTTTCCCCCAATAATGGATTGTGCCAGCTCACTTCTGTCCACAAAGTCATGTGACAGATTTTGAACACTTTCCTTTGCTCTTGCCCAAACGGAAGCACGTGCAGCAAGCGTGCCACTTCTTTCACAGCCATGGCAAGCGAGCAGGAGGCCTCTCTCATTCTTTCCCAGGTGCGTTCTCGTCTGCCTGGCTGGCTGGGGGGGCATCTCGTTCTTGCCCGCTCGCTGGCGGCGCGATGCTGGGAGCGCAAGAGCACAGTCAGGATCTCGCTCTAACGTTGGGCTGCTTGATAGATGAACCCAGGCTACAAATACGACAGCAACGGCACTGTCACCAGCACTGGCAGCAATGGCAATCCAAATGGCGCACAGCCTGTCCCACAGGCATCTACGTGAGCTGCTGTCCTTGCACTGTGATCCTGGTTCTCCTGCTGAGAACCCTTTGCCCGCGCTCCCTCGACGAAACCCGCAGATCCACAGCCCTTCCACCACTTCCACCACTTCCCGTTCCAGCACCTGCCCAGCCGCCTCGTAGA
Source organism: Cystobasidium ongulense (assembly GCA_022835595.1). Taxonomy (NCBI): domain Eukaryota; kingdom Fungi; phylum Basidiomycota; class Cystobasidiomycetes; order Cystobasidiales; family Cystobasidiaceae; genus Cystobasidium; species Cystobasidium ongulense. The sequence goes on from BQUP01000002.1 coordinate 2,850,194, forward strand.
GCACGGCAGGCCAAGTTGGCAGCTCAGGCCATGACGAGCCAGCAGACAGTCGACGAAGCGGGCGAGGAAGATGATGGGGACGGCGACATGGACGAAGAAGATGGTGCTTTCGAAGAAGATATGCTTCACTACAACCCCAATGACTACAATTTTGATGACAGTGGGCTCATGGACCAAGGTACACCAAGCGGTAGTGTCAGTCCTCGCTCAAACAGACCAAGAGGGAGAAAGCCCAAGTCTACATTTGGAGCTGGTGTCCCTAAAGATTCCAACGAATATCAGAAGCTCAGGAAGGAAAACCACGTGAGCTTCTTGGGACGCTCGACTCATACATTCCAGTCTTTCTTACTGACCGCTCTGTAATAGAAAAATGTCGAGAAGAAGCGAAGAGAGACCATCAATGATGGCATCAAGCGTCTTTCTCTCTTGGTCCCTGGAGCAGACAGGAACAAGTCAAAAATTATCAACCAAGCCGCCGAGTATATCAACGTGCTCAAAGATGCAGAACAAAGCAATATCGAGAAATGGACTCTCGACAAGCTCATGACGGAAAAGTCAATGCGAGAAATGCAGGCTGAGATTGACGATCTCAGAAGCAAAATGCATCTGAAAGATCGTGAAATTTACGAGCTCAAAGAGGCTCTTGGCAGGAGATAGAGATGCATCTTACAATGGCTGTCGCCAATTCGTCTAGCTATTATCTCCATTCATAGCACACGTATTGTACGAAACCGATAATGCACGTGCCTCAATTGAGGTTTTTCAAGAGTTGATTTCAAGACCCGTGGAATAGTTCGGAAGGACCGGATGGAGAATGTACTCTCGATCTTGTCGGTTGTTCGGTTGTGGTCTGTTGTTTTTTAGCAAACGCCCCCAAGAGACCTTCTCGATACGTGCTATACAATGCTTGTGGCTCTGTGCAATGTATCATAAACAGTCCCTGTGCTGAAAGTTGTGCACGTGCAGTTTTTGCAGTCACGTTTTTTCTGTCCGACGATGCTGAAGCTCAGCATGACGCCAACTGCCGATTTCCATTTACGAACGTCCACCATCGACTTGATCTGTCTGCGCATTTCCGGACGCCTTATAGAGGTGTGATGCAAGACTCCCCTATCGAGCTCCAAGCTCAAGCTCTATCGCAAGCATCAAGCTCAAGATCAGATGACAAGCCCATACCAACAAAATTTGCCTCCGTTCCATTGTTACGATTCACTTATTCAGGATCACCAGACGGTGTTGACACTAATCTTTTGATACTTCTGCATGGCCGAGGTGAGCACCTCCTTACCGACTAGTCTTGACAACGTAGCCGGGAGCTAAGCAATGTCCAACTAGGCGACTCTGAAGTACCATTTGCAAAGCTTGGGGATAGTTTACACTTGCCTCAGACGGCTACGCTTGCATTGCGAGGACCCCTGACAGTCCCACTGCTGGACGAAGACGAGAGAGAATGGTGGAATGAGACCGACATGATGGGTATGAGTAAGTTGGGAAAGCAAGCTGGCTGGTGAACTTCCGCATGCCAATCACACGCCTGACTTCTACGTACAGGCGTACCAAACCCAAACCCTTCAGCTGCAATAGAGCTGCTTTGCAAGATCGTGGACGAACTTGGACAAGCTCCATACGGCTGGTCGCCTGACAGTATCCATCTGTTTGGCTTTGGCCAAGGAGGCACGCTAGCCTGCGAGACTGCTCTCCAACTCTGTAAGAGTCGACAAACAAACTACGATCTCGGTAGCGTGGTGTCTATGCAAGGTCCACTCTTGTCACTTCCCCCTCAATCGTCAAAACCCGGCTCAACCAAAATTCTCTTTGTGTACCGTGCCAAAACGACTGTTACATCAGCAAAGACGAAGGCTGAAATCTCAGCATTGGAACGAGCGTTCACATCAGTCAAGACGCTAAGGTTGACCGACAAGAATGGCATGGCAAGTATGCCCGATAGTAAAGCCGAATGGGAAGGCATTATGGCTTTCTGGAGCGAGCACCTGCAAAGCTCTTCGTCTTGGCAACGGCAAGGAGAGGTGTATGAAGTGACAGGCAAACAGAATAGTGTCCAGCTCGCAGGCGAATTAGCTGCTGCTCCAACCTTGAAGCGCGCCGCAAATGCACAAAGTGGGACAGCGTCGCCAAGTATAAATGCAAGCACACCCGCCAGCGTCAGTGCGGCTAAGGCCACGCCTAAAGCACCGTCTGGATTAAAGCGAGGCTTCCTGTCACGCGGATTGTGAAGCCCATGAACACTTGACTACTTTCCTTACTATGATTTGTTGTGGCAAGTGTTGTATTGGTTATTTTCGATCATCGAGCTATTGATGAAGGGACATAGCACCGCATGCATAGCGACTACTTGCCTTTCAATACCCACCAGCACGTCCGAGGGTGCACTGCTCTGTTGCTCATGGCACACGACCTTTGATCTGACTCCCAACAAACTAGCATCAGCAAGCACATCACACCGCACACGCGAGCTTCATTCATAGCGGCAAGGACATCTCAGGACAATCGCCCCACATGCCGGCGGGCAATGGCAACTTAGAGCCACAAGCTCCAGCGATATCCATTACACTCAGCAGAGATGGCTCTGGCTCGGAAGTTGATGCATCCCAGGTTCTGACACCCATGGCCTCGCGAGGCAGCACCGGGTCACAAGAGGGTAATGAGCCGCCTGTCAACGCCGCAGGACAACAGCGCCGCCCAACACCGTTGAAGCGCCTAACAGGACTCCCAAAAGGCCTAAAACTCAATCTGAAGAAGGGCAGCAACAGATCGGCCAGACCGTCAGACCCAATGGCCGCCCCTCTTGGTTTGCTATGTGTAAGGGTCATCGCTGCACGCAACTTGACCAGCAAGGACAGGAATGGCAAGAGCGACCCCTGGCTCCTCATCAAGGTCGGAGACTGTCGCAAGGAGAGCGATGTTGTCAAAGCCAGCTTGAATCCAGTATGGGGCCAGCCTGAGGGAATCTCGAAGTCCGCACTTACCTCCGACGGTAGCACGGACAGGGAAGCCTTTGTTGTGGCGCCTGTTTGGGCCGACACTTTAGGCGCAATCAGGATAGAGATCATTTTGTGGGACAAAGACAGTTTCAAGAAGGACGAATACCTCGGAGAAGTCAGTCTGGGCTGGGAGGAAATGGCTGAGATCTTCCGAGACTCGATTCCAGTTGCGTACGGCTCTCCAGACAATCAAGTATGCAATCGCCTCATTTCTAATAGCACAGCTGCCAGCGCCAAGTAACTGACTGATATGAACGTTGCTCAATCTAGCCCTTCTGGAGGACGGTCACTTCATCAAAAAGCAAGAGCAAAGTCTCGGGCGACCTCCTAATCAAGGTCGGTTGGTTGGCACCTCCTGCCAGTGATCTCGATAGAACAGCATCGGGTGGCAGCGAAAAATCAGTCGTTGCAGAACCAGCAGGCCTAGCTCTTGCTTCCAAACTCACCATCCTGGCATCAAGAACCTCTCTTGCTCGATATGCTCATGAGCATCCACTGTCTCAGAGCGATACCAGCTTGATCTTGAGGGCGGTCACAGATCAATTGGAAAAGCACGTCGCTGCCGATGCAGATCAGAATCTCAAGTCCACGAACGAGCAAGAGGAAAGTCGGGAAACAGGCAAGTCCGGCGGACGTCGTCTAGGCTGGCCAAAGCTGCGTCGAAAACGCCGCGAGGCACTGCAAGAGCGTGTCTGGGCGGCTCCACCTGTACGCCTCTTACTCCTTACTCCACCAAATTGACCTGTTGACACGTCCTTTTGTACAGAATGAAAGCGTGGGAACGATGCGACTGGACGAAACTCCCCACGGGGCACTAAGCAATGAACTCGCGGCCGTGAATACAGGCTCTTCTTCTGACTCGTCTTCTCCGGGAGAAGACTACGACCAAGATGACGACGAAGCCAGTGATGTGGCAATGCTCAGCAAGGACGACGCTTCTGCTACCAGCGAAGCTTCTTCAATCGCCGATCTTGACGAGGATATCGGGACCGACGATTACTTCAATCTCAGTCTAGGAATGCCCGATGCTCCGGTTGCTAGAGAAACTTCTCCTGAAATGCACCTCACGCCACATTCCATAGCAGAGACGCACGAGTCAACCCCGTCCACTCCCGACGGGAATGAGAAGAAGAAGAGGTCACTTTTCCCGAAAGTTTTCAAACGTACCTCGAGCTCCAAATCCGTTGAGAAGATGAATGGGCTCACGTTAAAGCCCGAGCTATTATCCCATGACAGCTTCGCATCCGACACTGGATCAGCAGGCCCATCAGAACCAGCTTCTGGCACTAACACACCGAACGCATATCGCCGCAAGAAGTTTACGCGTCGCAAAGTATATCTGAATACGGATGATTCCGCTCAAGTTGGTGCTGTCAATTTGGATGACCATGGCAAAGGCAAGACAAAGACAAAGAAACACCAGCGAAAGGCAGCCAAGACGGGTAGACGACGGAAGTCCAGTCACCCTCCTTCAGCCGGTCTCGGGGGTTTCAGCATATCTACTGGTGCTTCTCAAGACGACTTCTTGGGGGTTGTATTCGTCGAAGGTACTGGCTCATTACTATATAAAGCTTGCTATTCAATTTGCTGATCTGCACATTGCGCATCGACAGTCAAGGGAGGGAATAACCTCCCTCGATGGCGAAACGTGACCAGGACTGGATGGGACATGGATCCATTCTGCATTGTCAGCTTTGGTCAAAAGATCTTCAGAACCCGTGTCATTCGGCATTCGCGCAATCCTGTGTGGGACGAACGCCTATTCTTCCACGTTAAGAGACACGAACACGCCTTTCAAATCTTATTTACTCTTTTTGACTGGGACAAGATGAGTAGCAACGTAAGAAGAACGCCCACTTTGTGCACGATGGTCGAGTAGCCCAGCTAACTTGCTGAATCAGGATTATGTTGGAGAGGTACTACTTCTGCTCAACGAACTTAACGACAAAGCCGCGAAGCCCAATTCAGGAAACGGCATTTTCCCGGTAACGGCGGATGGCAAGATCATCGGCGACGATCTGCACGACTATGTCCTGACTCTCGGGTCTAGATCAGCCGAACTGGAAGATGCCGCAAAGGAGCAGCAGCCAAACATCACTGTTAGGGCTAAATTTACGCCCTATTCAGCCCTGCGACAACGTTTCTGGCGCACCTAGTAAGTACCCGGTGTTTGAAGAGCCTGGCTACATTTGCTTACACCGATATGATGTTTAGCTTGAAGCAATACGATACCGATGATTCTGGAACGTGGTCTTACGTCGAAATCTATTCCATGCTCGACTCCCTTGGGGCGACCCTCACACGTAAAACCATTGACAGCTTCTTCACACGCTTTGGCAAGAGCCCGGAAGGCGCACTCACAGCAGAAGAAGCTATTATCTGCTTGGAGGATGAGCTTACGAAGCCACGCAGCGAGAAGCGCGAGATAGACTTGCCACCTAGCGATCTCACTGGAACGAAATCAGGCACTACTACTCCGTTGAGTGAGATGACTGGTCTCGCACTGGCAGATAATGCTTTAGCCGGACCCCTCCGATTCACTGGCGAAGCGTTGACCGGTGAGCCAGCGCAAGGCGTACCTTACAAAGAAGGTGTACTTGAGGATACGATGAAACACGTAGGACATACTGCTCCAGGAACCAACACGCCCTCCTCTAGTGCTTCAGGTCAGACAAAATCCTTCACCCCGCTCTCTGAGACAGGGTCAGCGTCTCCTGCAGACGCGCCGTCCAGTGGTAACCATAGCGATTCTCCTGAGGCGCATGAATTGGAACGGGTAATAAACATTCAAACCTGCCCGCTGTGCCATAAGAAGCTTTCGAAGAAGGCCGAAGTGGACATGGTCTCCCATGTGGCGGTCTGCGCTAGCCAGGATTGGAGCTCCTTGGACAGTCTTACGGTCGCAAATTTTGTTTCAACAAGCCAAGCTCAGCGGAAATGGCTTACCAAGCTAGTCACCAAGGTATCTCACGGTACATACAAGCTGGGAGCTGTAAGCCTGATACTCAAGACACTGTGCAGGTTAGCGTGCTGACACACATTGTCCCTTTCAGGACTCAGCCAATATACTTGTACAAGACAGAATGACCGGCCAAATGCTGGAGGAGAAGATGCAGGTTTACGTGAGACTTGGCATCCGTCTTTGGTACAGAGCTGCTGGCTCATCCAGTCGTATGGAAGCTACAAGAAGTAGGTTAAACTTCTGTTAGAGGCTTCAGCAGTAGAGACTGATGGCGAGTTGGTTGTTGGCAGTCAAGAAGCTGTTAAGATCGATGACACTCAAGCAGGGAATCAAGTTCGATTCGCCCGAATCTGTAGCGGAAATTCCTAGATTCGTCGCGTACCACAAGCTTGACACGAGGGAGATATTGGATCCGATTGACTCCTTCAGTGTGTCTTCGTTTAAGCTTGACTGGATAAGTGCGCCGGTGATGCAGCTGACGCCATTCACTTTTGTAGAAACCTTTAATTCTTTCTTCTACCGCAAACTAAAGCCCGAGGCAAGACCGATTGAGAATCCTGATGATCCTAGAACACTTGTGTCAGGCGCAGACTGCCGCATGACCGCCTTCCAGACAGTCACAGATGCGACTAGCATCTGGATCAAAGGTCGCAATTTTAGCATCAAGCGTCTGCTGGGTGACCAGTACAAGGACGATGCAAGCAAGTTTGAAGGCGGTAGTCTCTGTATTTTCCGTCTGGCACCACAGGTGAGTGTCAGGGTAGAGTATGACCATTCAGTCCCGCAACCTGAACAACAACTACTCCAGGACTATCATCGATACCATAGCTGCGTAGATGCGACGATCGGAAAGATGAGCTACATCTCTGGAGAATACTACACCGTCAACCCTATTGCTATCCGGTCAAGTTTAGATGTGTATGCTGAAAACGCTCGAGTTATTGTGCCTATGGACAGTCCAGAATTTGGAAGAGTCTACAACGCATGCATCGGAGCTATGATGGTTGGCAGTATCAAATTCACCAAGAACGAAGGTGACACGGTCAAACGAGGAGAGGAATACGGTATGTTCACCGATGTGGAAATTCCTGCTAGGAATACAACACTGACACTCAATTTTATAGGCTACTTCGCGTTCGGCGGAAGTACGATTGTATGTTTGTTTGAACCAAACACCGTACAATTCGACAATGATATCCTTCAGAACTCGGCTGCTTGCATCGAAACGCTGGTGCGGGTAGGCATGAAATTTGGCACAAGTGTCAGGAACTAGTCTGCTGGTTGAAGGCCTGAAATTTATCGCTGGCTGCTGTCAACATCCTATGGCCTCATTGTCAGTTCTATGTATGCGAGCAAGATGTAACGTGTGGCCGACTCAGTTGGCAGAGAGGCCTTGTACCAGACTATTGACCCGATGCTACGGGTCGCATTGTATCGTAGCCTATTGAGTAAGAGCTGCCTTGCTGGCTGCATTAGAATCGTAGCCCACAATGCAAATGCACGTGCGCAAGGCCAATCGAAAAATCGCGTGAGCTTGCTGGAGGCTGGAAACAGCCGAACATCTCTTGACTTGCCATTTAACTCGAGACGCAGAACATCACTCGCTCCACACGACTTCATCATGGCGTCGCAAGCCCCTATGAACACCAGCAATGCGCCAGCGCCCGTTGTGGACGCTGCCGCGAAAAAGCTGGAACGGCGAAAACGATTCGAGGCCGTGTTCCCCCTCATCAAGCAGGAGCTGCTTGAATACCTCGACGAGTGCAAGATGCCTAGTGAAGCGCGAGCGTGGTTCGACAGGGTGTGTCTCTATTCTAGCCCACTCGCAGGTGTCCTGATGACTGGAAGTCTGTTCTGAACCACTTGTGCCTTCTTTGTCTCCCTCAACCATGCGCTTGGGCAGAATCTCGAATACAACACACCTGGAGGTGAGACTATTTCCTGCCCACGATGCACATGATGTCCGGTCAGTATGTGAAGCTAACGACTATGTGTAATGCAGGGAAACTCAACAGAGGCATGTCGGTTGTCGACACTGTCGAGATTCTGAAGGGTTCCGACCTGACAGAAGCCGAATACTTGCAATCAGCCATCTTAGGATGGGGCATCGAGCTAGTACGCTGAATGGGCTATTAGGATTTTCAGTAATGTGCTAACACTACCCCTTTACAGCTTCAAGCATACTTCCTCGTCGCAGACGACATGATGGATCAAAGCATAACAAGACGAGGCCATCCATGCTGGTACAAAGTGGCGAGTGCATAAAAGCAACGCTACTGCACCACATACTTATACGACCATATTTTCTGCTACAGGAAGGCGTCAACAACATCGCCATTAATGACGCTTTCATGCTTGAAGCCGCCATTTACTTCCTCTTGAAGAAACACTTCAGGAAGCTTCCTTGCTATGTCGGCCTCCTCGAACTATTCCACGATGTGTGTTCTCAACGGCAAGGCTATCACGAAAGGGCTTATACTGATTCAATTGCTATGTCTGCAGGTCACCTTCCAAACAGAGCTTGGTCAATTAATCGATCTAATTACGGCACCAGAAGACTCGGTCGACCTTTCCAAGTTCTCCCTGAAGAAGTAAGTCTACTGTTTGCGGTCATCTACTCGACTTGACGATTTTACCTCTTTCTCAAAAGGCACTCTCTGATCGTCATTTACAAGACCGCATACTATTCCTTCTACCTGCCAGTTGCCCTTGCTATGCAGATCTCAGGAATCCAAGACGAAAAGGCGTACAAGACAGCGGAAGATATCCTGATACCAATGGGAGAATACTTTCAGATCCAGGACGACTTCCTAGACTGCTATGCTGATCCCGAAACACTCGGGAAAATTGGGACAGACATTCTAGACAACAAATGTTCTTGGGTCATAAACACAGCACTCGCCCATGTTACGCCTGAGCAGCGGGCCGTGTTGGACGTAAGTCTATTAAGAACCAGGAACGCCCTTCTGGAATAGGAACTGACTTTGGGTTCATCAGAACAACTATGGCCGTAAGAATGCAGAAAGCGAAGCCTTGTGCAAAAAGGTTTTCTTAGAAGTAGACATCCCGTCAAAATACGCCTCGTATGAAAATTCTTTCTACGAGACCATCAACAAGCAGATCGACGCTGTCGATGAAAGCTGTGGCTTGAAGAAAGACATTCTCCGAAGCTTCTTGTCTAAAATCTACAAGAGACAGAAGTAGATAGGCTTAGTTGCAATAGGAGTGCTGTGTAGTCTTAGACAGATAGGTCTACAGTTCCGAGGTTAGAAGCCAGGATGGCTGTAATAGATTGAATGATGATGCCAGCATGTAAAATCGCAACGCTCGCAATCTGATCGCCGAAATGCACGTGACGCCGGTGTGCGACAGCAACACCCTCTCGTCTTCGCACCAACTGGCCATATACGCCGCGTACTGAAGCACATTGGCAATTGTGGCCGAGAACATGTCCTGGAAGAATGCGCTCGTCGACTATGCGCGCACGAAAGAGCCACAGAGTCTCCCGGATGAAGTCCTGCTCATGTGCACGGAACACACGCTGACGATTTGGGACAAGTACCCCAAAGCAAAGTTCCAGTAAGCGAGAAAGCTGCTCTAGAGAAGCTCGTTTCGCTTATTGCGCATGTCTATAGCTTCTTGACGCTTCCGAGACTGCCCTTGGTAGAGCCATCGACCGCAGCCGAAGTTCCGAAATCGGCACTCGACTCACTATCGGCTTTACTCGGCAATAAACATGCTCTATCAGTCCTCAAATTGCTCAAAGAGGCTAGTGATGAAGTCAGGCACCCCATTCTCAAGCCTCTCTGTGCATCAAGCTGATATACAGCTTGGGCAGGTCAAGGAGCAGATCGAGGACGAAATGCTAAAGCAGGAAGGCTTCACTTGGCCCATATCAGTCGGTTTTCATGCTATCGAGTCCATGTCGCATGTGCATCTGTGCGTTCTGTTGACCATGTCACCAATACTTACAGCTGACTTCAGGTTCTTAGACATGTGATCTCGCAGGACTTCCTATCGGATCCCCTAAAGAACAAGAAGCATTGGAACTCCTTCAACCCTAAACATGGTGAGTACGATTGGTCGAACACAATCAAAGGTATGCTTCGTCTAATGCCGCCCACGGATCTTTTTGCAAGGTTTCTTCCTCCATCTCGATGATATGATTAATTGGGTTGAGAACCGCATCTTGAAGGAGGTAAGTGTTGGAATGCCCAGGAACTTACTGTACGTGTCTAAGGTCTTTCTTTTAAAAGCACAACAAATCCAAGAAGGCATATGAGGAATTGTTGAAGAGTGAGATGCAGTGTCACATTTGCGAGGAGACCTTTCAGACAATACCTTCGCTCAAAAAACACATTAAAGGACATTTCGACAGACTCCAAGAGAAAAGTACAACGCAGAAACGGAAATTTGCAGCTACGGGGGAGGAAGACGGGATACATCTTTCGGGATCGCGAAAGAAAGCTAAGCAAACTTTGTCGCGTGATTCAGCGGTCGATAGCGATTGAGGCTCCATGCGTCGGCGGAGTCTGTGGAATGTTCCTCGAAAGATAGTACTGAGTATATGCAGTTCCTACCTCGTACCTGAGTTGCTCATTGTAATCATTATGGTCTTGCTGCAAGTGGCGACTTGAGGCACACTCTAACTCTGGCCCGTACGATTCTAGGCCTCTTTCCTTCGTTCTATAGCATCTTGCAAAGCGATAGCAGCACCAATGATCTCGCCCGGTCATGCCAGACTCTCCATCCATCCCTGCTATCGGATGGAATGGCCTGCCGAAGCGTAAAGCACGGCCTCTGCTCCATGTCACGAAAGACCGCCTTCGGCCAGCTTCTGGCGCAGACTGGGGAACGCTGTTCGTCGACATTAGCGGCGAACCATCTGAGACTCTACTGACGAGCCTCCCTCCAGACCAAGCGCTAGTCTTCCAAGGCAGCGTCTTGCTGTACTCGCGACGCTTCTTGTCGTGATTGTCACACTCGTCGTGCTGCTTTCACTTTCTGTATACCCCCTCGATCACCTACAGCACAACGCATATCGACAGCCAGCTTGGCCAGAAGCACAAGAAGTTTTGTTTCAAGATGAAGAGCTAGACAGAGACGGAGAGACGCCGTCTGACGAGGACTTTCAAGCGAATTCGCACGACGGGATGGCTCCTACCGCCGATCGACCGACGCGCCTACCATTCTCTTGTTCTACATCCAAACTCGATGGAACAAGTATAGCAGCAAAATATACCAAGACCCCCGGCTTCCTGAAGCGATCCTTGCTGCATACTGGATCAGGACAGGATCTTGTTAGGGTCCTCAAGCGACTCGCAAGCTTGTCCCAGTCATGGGCAACCACGCGAAAAGCTAGCGGAGCTAGCGATGCATTCAGGGTATTGGTCATAGGTGGTAGCGGTCAGTTTCCCGACATTACCACATCCAACGCTTCAGTTCATCTGAGCGATATCTCTGCTCAGTCTCCAATTGTCGAGGAGTTGATCGTTCTCTCTGCTGGCATTCACATCTGATGCGATGGCTATCTAGCACCTTTCCGCTTGGCGATGTGCGCGATAAATCACAAGTTTCATACCGCTTTATCGACCTTGCAAAATCTGCCACTGGCTCTACATTTTTCAGTTATTGTTGGCACAGCGAACTCGTCCTACGCAAGAAGCGTACTCCATATCTTTGGGGCGAAGGTCCAGATCTCGTTGTGATAGAGACGGGAATCAACGACGTTGTCTCACCGAGCGACTTCACCGACAAGGAGACACGTCAATCCTACCAATCTGACTTCGAATCTCTGCTCTTGCAAATGAAGAGCTTACCTTCCAGACCTGCTGTAGTTGTCTTAGACGCACCCTCAAGGCTGTTGCAAAACACTCAGGGTCTACACAAAGCTGCAGAATTTACTACGCATCTTGCACCGAGCGTATGGCTTGACGTACCGGTGATCTCGGGCAAAACAGCTTTGCTTACTCCAACAGCTAAGATGGAAATGGGCGACTTGGTGGAACTGTACCTCGCAGAGTAAGTGACCAGGAGAACAAGCGGGTTTTGAAAATGCTAAAACGTATCATAGCGGTCACCACCCGAATGCACAAGGGCACGAGATGCTGGCGGATTTACTTATAGCACATCTGGAAGACCTCGCTTGTCAAATGCACGAAAAGGCAGGATTGTTGCCAGCAGCAGAAGTTGAGACCCTGCAGAAGCTTTCGGATCCTCCTGAGGCAAGCTTGCTTGCTACGAGTCCTCGTGAGCAGTGCATACAACTCGGCTCAAGTGGGGAGAGGCGGAAACCGAAGAAGAACCGAGGCTGGAACAGGCTTGCTACATCTCGGGACAAGCAATAGTGGGTGGTCTATTTTCTGAGCGCTTATGAAGCTTACCGTGAGCTTGATCCCGCAGCATGGCTTCTTCTTCTCCTGGTTCGAGACTTTCATACGATGTTACCGTAGGCGAGGGAGGACAGATACTACTATCGTGGCTGAAATCGAGGTTCTATGGTTTGGGAGAAGCACGTGTGATTTTGGATGATCAGAGGCCGGGGCTCAAGATTAGCGGGCACTGGGAGTACGTCCTCCCCTGTACTGCTCCGACATGGTCTCCTGCTTACGTGCGCATTTCTTACTGCAGACTTGGATGGAGCATTGGTGTTCCTACAGTCTTGTTCGAAGGCATTCCCGCCGGAATTCATACCGTGACCATCGAGCATGTGAAAGTGAAGGTCAAGGATTTAGCTACTACTACAGCGGGCTCAAATTTCAGATTGATAGCACTGGCAACTACATAAGGTGCAAAGGTTACTGTAGATAGCAAAGCAAAGCGAACAGCCTGTAGCGTCAGAGACTTTTAGTATATCAAGTAACATGTAGGGCGATCAAGCCGCTTCTCGGCATTTATTCCGCTCTCCTCTTCCTTGCACCTGTCGAAAGAGCAAGTGTCAGACTTCCTCTGTAAATGCTCACACGCCTCTTTCGTCCAGTAATACTTCGCACCATGTCTACAAAAGCATCCGGGCCCAAGCAGCCATCAGCGCTTGATGGTAGTTCTTTCCGACTGGCGCTGGTCCAGCTAGGCGGATGTACGCCATCGAAAGCAGCCAACCTCGAGCGAGCGCGGAACTTAGTGCTCAAAGCAGCAAAGGGCAAAGCCGGAGATGGTGCTGTTGATATGATAGTGCTGCCTGAATGCTTCAACAGCTTGTACGGAGCAGGCGAGTCTGGCTTCCCTTTGCCTGCATTATGCACCTGTGGATAACGGCGCAGGGTGCGGTGTCTCTGGCTGTCCAAGCTGACCTTGTATGGCGATCCAGAGCACTTTCCAACCTATGCCGAGCCCATCACAGGCGACTCTGGCGAGGGCGGCGAGACGACCGCTATGCTTCACGAGCTGGCGAAAGAGACGAACAAGTGGCTGATCGGAGGCAGCATGCCGGAGCGTGACGGCGATGGCAAGCTCTACAACACATGGCAAGTCCGCACCTCTGCATATTGTTCGCTTTCATTGATGAAGTCAAAAGAGCTTACCGTGGTCTTTTGGCACTCAGCACAGTATGGAATCCCCAAGGCAGAATGATAGCCAAGTACCGTAAAATGCATCTATTCGACATTGACATTCCAGGTAGGTAGCCAGACGATGCTGCTCCTGACACCACTGACTGATGCATCTTGCCCTGCTGACCATTTCTGTATCTTTTCAATACCCAGGAGGTATCACCTTTCAAGAATCAAAGACCTTGACTGGCGGCAACGACCTTGTCACATTCGAGACAGGTGCGCATCAAGCATAGTATTCCAAAGAGAATCTGTGCTGATTTCTTGTGTTGTAGAATTTGGCAAACTGGGCTTGGTGAGGGTCTCGTACATCCTTGTACCTGCAGAAGCGAGCAAGCTAATGCTTGTATATCTCAGGGCATTTGCTACGATATCAGATTCCCAGAACTCGCCATGATAGCAGCAAGAAGCGGATGCATTGGAATGATATACCCTGGAGCTTTCAACACGACGACTGGACCACCATATTGGGAACTATTGGGGCGGGCACGTGCCGTAGATAACCAGATCTTCGTTGCCATGTGCAGTCCCGCACGCGCGCCTGATGGATACCCTGCGTGGGGCCACAGGTCAGCTAGCAATTGTTCAGTTCTTAGAACGTCGCTGACGCATATACCTGCTATACAGTATGCTTATTGACCCGACAGGTAAAGTCCAAACAGAGCTAGATGAACAGGAAGGTATCGCCTTTGGCGAAATAGGTAGGCCACGCTTTGCATTTCGCGGCGGATGAATGGCAGTCACTCACCTAAGCTTTCGCTATTCCAGATGTGGACCTACTAAACAAAACGCGCAAAGGTATCCCAATCTCAGTGCAGCGCCGGTTTGACTGCTACACCAGTGTCGAGAAAGTGTAGCAATGGTCATGTTTTGCGATAGTCAATTGGAGGACTTACAGACGTCAGCTGTGTGCATATGTAAACCTTCCACCATCATTTGGTCGCCTGTATTGCCATTCATTTCGAGAGCTTTTGCTATTGCAAGTAGTCTTCGCCACTGCGGTCAAATAGCACGCTTGCCTGCTTGGTCGTTTTGGCGTGCCGGACGATGGAACAGAAGTCTCCTCCGCGCCAACCACGTCGAGAAGCCAGGCTTGACCAGACTGTCCAGCATGGATACCGACACGCGGCGGAAGAAGAAAGACGAGGAGGATAGAGCAGCTAGTAGTGATGAAGAGGGTATCGACCTGATGAACAGCGAGGGCGACAGCAGCGAAGAAGAGTCTGACGAGGATCCGGAAGAAGAGGCAAGAATCAGAGAAGGTGAGCAGTATCCAGATGTAAAGCTGTGAAAGGCTTCATGCTGAGACTGCCCGATATACTGCGTTTCTCCAGGCTTCATTACCGACGAAGATGAAGGCGAAGACGGCGAGCGCAAACGGCGGAAGAAGAAGAAGAGAAAGCACAGAGAGCGTGAGTGATAAAGGATTGTTGCCTGTTGCCTTGCTTGTGGTATATCCTGCTGAACCTGTCATACCGTTCGCAATGATGCAGGCGAATTCGAAGCCTTGTCTGAAGATGACCTTGATCTTGTCGAGCAAAATACAGGTGTCCGCATCGCAAGACCAGAAGGGGTGAGCCCGCCTATCCATGTGCTAGCCACGGTCAGCGAGTACTAATGCATATTTACCATCACCATAGCGCAAGACAAAGAAATTGAAGCGAGCTGGGGCAGCTTCAGACGAGTCTGAAGATGATCAGCGAACGCCGGATGTTGCCGACCTATTCGACGAGCGCAAGGAGAAGGGCAAGGGCAAGAGTCGCCCATCAAACAATCTGGACATGCGCCTTAGAGCAAATCAGGTCTTCGACGAGGATGAAGACGATATGGCCGACTTTATCGAGGAGGATAGCCCAGACGAGGAGGACAGGGAGCGCGACGACCGCCAGGCAAGAAAGACGCGAGAGAAAGAACGCAAGCGTCAACGAAGGGCAGAGGGTTTCGCTCTCAGCAACCTTGACATTACAGCAGAGTGAGCATTATCGAACAATTGCCGGCTTGGTCATTTGAGCAAGTGCTGAATCTACTATTCGCAACAGAGCTTGGGACGAAATACAGGAAGTCTTTGGCGACGGCCACGACTACGACGAGGCCTTTGACCGCGACGATGAGGAAGAAGACAGGCCACAAACAACTATACAAGATGTCTTTGAACCTTCGGAGATTGCAGAGCGGATGATGACAGGCGAGGACGAGATTATACGAGCTATCGATATTCCAGAGAGAATGCAGATCGCTCAAGCTGGTATACAAGCTAGGCCTGCCCGCCCCTCGACAACCGATGCCGAGGCAGAGACTCCCGATGATATACTGCTACGAATGGACGAAATGGCTGCTGCTGCAGTCTGGTGTTCCAGCCGAATCTCAGACGACCTCACCAAGGACTTCATTCAGGCAGCCGACGGGTCCATTCCTCCCCTTCGCGATGTATTCACTTCTGCTGTCCAACGCGTGCTAGAGTTCCTGTGTGTCGAGTATTTCGAAGTACCCTTTATCTGGGTACACCGCCGTGATTACTTCATTCATCATGATCCAAACTCTCTCGATCCTGCTACACGCTCGAAAGCCCTTTTATCTCGCGAGGATCTTTGGAGAATCTACAACTTGGCTGTGAAGTATCGCGCTCTGCTCGACAAGAAGGCACAAGTTCTCAAGCTCTGGCAGAAACTACAGAAGGATGACGAGTCTTTTACAGATGCATTCAATAGCATTGATAGTCCTGAAGAAGCAGCCGACCTTGTGGAATGGGTGACCATGAAATATCAGTCCCAGCTGAAAGAGCTTTCCCAAGCGGCGGGAGCAGATTACATTGCAGAGGACGAGAATGAGGAGGTAAATACTCGATTGCCCAGCTCGAAATACAAGCGATCTACTGGTGCATCGCGGTACGAGACAGCAAAAAATTCCCTGGTTTCTAGGTTTGCTGAAGTATGTAATCTGTCCGCAAGACCTCCTACATCTTTTGACTGATGCCTCTCTCTCTCTCTCTCATTCTCTCATAGCAAATCGCCGTACCAGCGGAAAGGCTGGCACAAGACTTTATTGCTGGCGTCAAGCAGAGCTTCATGGACGACCCACCATCAGGACCAGAGGCTTTCGCTGAGACTTTCGTCGATCCGACATCTGCCTTTACGGACGCAGATAGCGTTATAGCAGGAGCAAAAGCGATATTGATCAATGAAATTGCTAAAGAACCTACTCTAAGGAAGGAGATCCGCAAGACTTACCGCACCTTCGGCGCTGTGTCTGTGCGACCTACAGAAAAGGGCGCTCAGATTATTGATGACTTCCATCCCTATCATGTAAGCATCTCACTGCTTCACATTTGAGCTAGGTTGATTTACGACTTGTCTACTTTCAGAGCTTCAAATACCTGCTGGACAAGCCTATCGAGCCTTTAATTCACTCTGCTCAATTCCTGCAAATTCTCGCTGCCGAAAGTGAAGGACTGGTCCAGGTCGATATACATGTGCAGAGAGAGTCATTGCGCAAGCTCACGCAAGAATTCTATAATGTTTACCTCTCAGACTTAACCTCGGCCGACGCTACAGCCTGGAACAAAATTCGTGAAGAAGTCATCATGGAAATGCTTCAGCAGCATCTCTTACCTCTAGGTGCTCGCTGGACGCGCGAATGGCTTAAGGAGGTCGAAGAAGATTTTATTTGTGCGCGTTGTGCGGCCCGCTTGGAAGAGCGGATCGAGGTGGCACCATACCAAGTCAAAGGTCAAGAGAAGGGAGACGTTCCAAGGGTGCTTGCAATATCGCAAGGCCGAGGCGATAACAAACGGGACTGGATTCACCTAGTGATGGTCAACAAACGTGGCCGCTTCATTCACCACGACCAGCTGTTCGATCTTCAGCTCGGCGACACAAAGAAGGTTCTCCAAGAACAGATCGTCAAATTCAAACCAGACGTTATAGTTGTAGGCGGCTTTACCCCATCTACCTTACGCTTACAATACCAAGTCCGCCAAACTGTCAATGAGATCGAAATTGAGAGGAAACAGGCCATCGCCGATGATTCTGACCTCACGACACAAGAACGTGATGAAGCCCTCGAGAAGACATCCATCAAAACTATATATGTACATGATGATGTTGCTCGATTATTCCAGAACAGCAAGCGCGCGAATGTGGAATTTGGCGAGCTTGCACAAGTAGCCCGGTACTGCCTCGGGCTAGCAAGATACGTACAGAGCCCTCTATGCGAATTTGCATCACTCGGACGGGATCTTGATGCCATCACCTATGATACTAATCAAAGATTGGTGAGCTCTGAACCCAGTCAGTCGGGGAGAGTGTTGTTGACCAGGCTGCCATCATATTTAGGTCCCACGCCTGAAGCTGATGCAAGCATTGGAAAGTGCTTTGGTAAATGTAGTCAATCTTGTCGGAGTCGACATCAACAGGGCAATGCGGGATTCATATTACGCGATTCTGCTCCCATACGTTGCAGGACTTGGGCCCCGCAAAGCTAGCGGGATGATTCAGCGAATTGCTTCAGCTGTGAGTTCATCTTGTCTATGTTTCAGTATCGCTGTCACTAATCTGTATGGCAGAGCGAGGGAACCTTGGTTTGTCGGGCAGATCTTGTCAAGCGGAACATCTGCACATCCAGGATCTTCATGAACTGCGTGGCTTTTCTCAAAATTCCTGCGGAAGAGGATCCCGATGAAGAGTCCGAATACGACATCCTTGATAGCACACGTATTCATGTCGAAGACTACCATATCGCCCGCAAGATGGCAGCCGATGCCGAGGAAATGGACGAAGAAGATCTCGAGGATCTTCCACATCCATCAGGCGCAGTGAAACAGCTCATGGAGAATGGAGCCGGAAAACTCGATGAGCTCAGTCTCGACGACTTCGCAACGGCCCTCTTCGAAACTCAGCATTTACGAAAGCGCTTGACCCTATACATGATCCGCGACGAACTACAGAATCCGTATGCAGAGCGCAGGGCCGACTTTAGATTGCCTACCGATCCCGAAATCTTCACCATGTTGACAGGAGAAACCAGGCAGACCCTCAATCTAGGCATGGTCATTCCCGTTAAGATTGTGCGAGTTCTAGCGGACGAACGCCGGATTTGCCGACTCGATTCGGGCATTGAGGGAATAGTAAAGCCAGACTTCCTAGAGCCAGGTGGTTCATATCAGGTGGAACAGACAGTGCAGGCCCAGGTCATCTCATTCAGTATGACTTTCAATCAGCCAACAATAGAGAAAGCAGATAGTATGTCAGTAGAGTTGTCAATGCTGAGGTCGAGCGTGACTGCAGATGAGTCAGACCGACGGAAGGTGATACCAGATCGCTACTATGATGTCAATCAAGAGGAAATAGACAAGCAAGCTCTTGAAGCTAAGACCAAGCGTACAACTGGCCGTCAAAGGCGAGTTGTAAATCATCCAAATTTCCACAATTTCAACGCTGGACAGGCGGAGCAATACTTAGCGAACATGCAGCGTGGCGACTGTGTTGTCAGGCCCTCGTCTCGTGGTGTCGACCATTTAGCTGTCACGTGGAAAGTCGACGACGGTGTCTATCAACACATCGGTAAGCGAATTCCCTTGGACTAGTCCATGCTCTCCAATATTGATTACTAGTGTCTCGATACTATCACTTCCCGTAGATGTCCTCGAGCTTGACAAGCCAAACGAATACTCTCTAGGACGCAATCTGCGAATTCAGGGCAAATACACCTACTCCGATCTAGATGAGCTGATTGTATCGCACGTGCGCTCAATGGCGCGCAAAGTAGATGAAATGATGCATTCGGACAAGTACAAGGGGTCGGAGGCCGATCTTCGTTAGTCTAGTTCAAGTTCGCTTGAAGGAGTTGTTTTTCCTTGCTGACTGTTCTGTCGCAGGCAAATGGCTTAATACTTCCATAATGGCCGAGCCCACACGGAGCTTCTACGGTTTCGCTCTCGATCCTCGAAAGCCAGGCAACTTCATTCTGTCCTTCTTGACCAAGGGTTACGAAATCCAAAATTGGGTAAGAAGATCGTTCATACCGATAGGGACAGGTCTTTTGAATATTGAGCATCGTAATTTTGCAGAGCGTTACTGTCGAACCGGAAGCGTTCGTTCTACAAGGTAACAGCGACCCGGTGCCAAATGTTACAATGCTATGTAATGCTTTCAAGGTATGCTGCGTAGTACCTACAAAAGCAAACATAGATTCACTGACTGTAGATTGCACCTGTCTTCAGTCAACCTACGTTACCAAGATGGCACTCGCTGGCGGCAATGCTGCAGGTATGGCTGCTCGCACGCCTTATGTCGGCGGACGAACCCCGAATCCCTGTGGGTTACAAACAATTTACATTGAACTTTAGCGAGCTGTTCTCGCTGACTATCCTGTTTTCTGAATAGACGCTGGCGGCATGACACCGTACGGCATGGCTGGCCTGCCTTCCAGACCACCACAGAATGCAGGCTATGTTCACCCGTCGAGAATGCAACAAGCAGGGACCGGCCATAGGTGATGCATGTGTAGTGGTTGCAAAAGACTTAGCAAGGATGTCCTCTGGTCTTGTGTGCTCTGTAGTAGTCATGTATCTGTAGAACGAGAGAAGACCTTAGCTTGCATGAACGTACTAACCCGAGATTGTTGAAGTGCATCACGACAACAAGACGCCTTTCTGTAGACGCATCGTCGCATCGTCATATGGTCACGAGCAAACATTTGTTCGAGCAACCTGCAGGTTGCCTGGAAGCTAATTACCGGTTCTAATTGAACCGTGGCGTCACGGGCAAGCGAGCTATCCATTACAGTACTCCCATTGGTAACAAAGCATGCCATCATTCTACAATACTGTTTCACAGACTTACTTCAAATACTTGTGCTTGGCCCTTTCCATCAATTGATCCAGCTCGTTCCAAAGTAGGCGCTGCGGAGATACATTACTATCTGCCAGGACATGCACTATCCTGGCAGCCTCCTCCTCGCGTCGCTGCTTTCTATCGTCTTTGTCTCCCATCAATTTGGCGCCTAGCGTAGAACGAGTACGGCAGTAGTCGCGAATGATTTCGTAAGCCTTCTTTAGAAAGTCTGAAGCGGAAAGCGCGTAAGTCGGCATTGAGAATCTCGCGGGTGCAACGTCCACGTTTGAAAGGCTTACGTCTAAGGCTGTGATGGAAATGAGCCTTTTCCGCACAGAAGCGTCCAAGATCGAAATCTTGGGATGGTTCCTCATCTTCATCGCTATCGTCCTCGAAAGTATCGGCATCGTACGACTTGCCCTGCAAAGATAGGGATGAGCTCGACGGTTTCTTCTCGTGTAATCCAAGTCCTCCTACGGTTAATATAGCACGCTGAGACGCGGTGCGATCATATTTGTCGCAACCTTGACAGCCTGGCGAATGTGCAATGGGATCCATGTCTAGCTCCGGTCTCGCATCAAGGGCGGCCCGGAAGTCTTCTCTCCAGATAGACGAAGCAATACTACTGTTAATAAGACCGTTGATAGCGTTCTGTACCTGTGACTGGGAGAACTTGAACTCCGCGCTGTCTCGATAGTATTTGGATTTGGGCAAGAAAAACCGGAAGACTACGGAGGTGATCTATTCGTGCAGATTCAGTCCTGAGAAGCAATAACTATTGACACGTGACCAAGCTTACAAAAATGTGGAAATGGCCCTCCAAGTTGAGTGCAGCATGCCCCGAAAGGTGGACTGAAGAGAGACGTAAGCGTCAGCACATATGAGGTCGCCCAATACTTGCAGTCTGGCTTACTTGGCATCATTCTTGCTGCGCGAGCCAGCTCCTCATCGTCAATGTCGCCATTGTCCGGTACAATGAAGTCCTCTACATCCGCAGAAGATGAGGACCCTTCATCGTCATCATCGCCTTCTTCGATCTGTTCCACCTTGCGGCTCTTGTCGGCCTCATCCTCGTCGGAATCGATGATACCCTTCCGCAACTTTTGTTGTTTCACTGCAGCAGGCAAGTCAGACCAATCGTCGGATGCGCTCGTATGACTTGTATTCCGGCAAACTCACGGTCCTTGGCAGCTCTGGCCTGCTTCAGTGCGTCAAGGCGATGCGCCTTCGAGTTATCTTTCGGTCGTAGCTTATCTCGCACAACGGGGTTATAGTTCAGGGAGATATCTTCCTCCACCTCGCTAATTTCGTCCTCGTCGGGTGATGCTGACGACTCGGCACTTGAGCTTGATGAAGATGAGCTGGACGACGCCTTTCGCTTCTTTCCCTTCCCATGACCATTGCCAGGCTTTGTTGTCCTCATAGGTTTGATTGGCTCTGACTCTTCAGAGGCACTGACGGTAGCTTCAGCATCACTGTCGTCACTGGGCGGACGAAACATTGGCCTCTCTGCCTTGCGAGGCTTGCCTGCTGACGGTATGGCTCGCACATTGAGCCGGCTGTTCGTGCTCCTGGGGCTGACTGTTGAAAGTATTTGACTTGATGGACGACTAGCGACCACTTTGACAGGCTCTGGCGACGGACTTGCTACTGTTCGTTTGGCTTGTTTTTGCTTCAAGAGACTCTTCTTGTCAGCTAAGCGCCGACGCTGACTGAGTTGCTCTAGATTCTCCTTGTGACGCTCTGACTTGCTCGGCCTGGCCACTGGTGTTCGATTTGTGCTAGTACTGGGCAGGGATGGCAGCTCGTCGTCATCATCAGACGAATCCTCTATCGTTTGCATGTGGCGGTATTTAGATCCTCCTTGACTTTGTGGGCTGTTTTCCAGCTCTATTATCGGGTGAGCGCTGGTGGATGCCTTCGGCAGTTTAGATTTCCTAGGTCTTGATTTACGCGCAGAAGGCTTGTCGTCGCTCTCGTAGTCCTCATCGTCTTCATCACTGGCAAAGCGCGCGTCGTTGAGAGGCTTTCATAGATTACCGCACATCAGGCCGGCACCACACCTTCGAATAATGGAATGTACTCACTATAGAAGTGGAGACGCTCGACCGCGCTTTACCCTTGGATTCCTTGCTGAAATTGGGTGTTGGATTTGCTTGAAGGCGTTCAATAAAGGAAGGGCCATCGCGAGCGTCTCGAGGCCAGCTTGGCTTGTCGATGATGGCTTTCTCTACAGGCGTTCGGTCAGCCTTGAGCAGACGCCTGGGTTCAGCTTGGGGCGTCGGTGGGCTGTCGGAGGACGAGCTAGCGTGAGAATCAAGCTGCATTGTCGAGGATGTTGGTTTGCGTCCACTCGAAGCAGAATTGACCGGACTTCGGCGCTTGATGGCTGTTTGGCCGCCACTACCACTACCGTTATCACTCGAGCGCTGCTTGCCCTTGTTGATAGTGCGCGACGTTGCGACCATGGGGGCATCAGACGACTCGTCCGAATCCGAGCTGATATCCTGGAGTGTCAGCTTATTATCTGATGCCTTGCTCTTGCTGCTTGTGCCTTTTGCTGCCGGCTTTGTTATCAATGAGGCCGCTTTTGTTCTGCTCTGGCGGCTCGACTGTCGCGACGGCATCGTGCGTCGGGCACTCAATGGCGGGCCATCGCTGTCGCTGATATCGATAACCTGATCCACAGCGGTCCTTCTGCTAGATCCTGGCTTGCTCTTCTTGTTGATCTGCGTCGGCATTGTTCGCTGCTCCAAGACTCGCCGTCGAATTGATGCAGAACAAAGCCCGACATGCGCCTTTGCAGCCTGCTTTCGTGACAAGCCTGGTCGCCCTCGAGCTTCGAGCATGCGATGCGTCGCAGTATGCATCGAGGGCTGGAAGCCATCTGACGAGGTAGACAGCTGCTGCAGCTTCCCATCAGCCTCGACTTTCATCAGCTAAATGCCGTCTCTTTGTCCACGTGCCGATAATCAAGCTCTTCAATCGACTGGTCGGTCTGCTTGACGATGCTGCAAGAACACGCATACGAGCGTTCAAGTTCAGACACGATGCTTTAGGCGAGTCCTGAGCTCACTTGCTTTCGTCGGTGGAGCTGAACTTGCTTCATTGCAGCCAACTTGGTCGGCCGATTACTGCCACTGTGGGAGATATGCTCTCTGAACGAGCTCAGTCACATCGAATCTTTTCGACAGGCTCGTGAAACCAAAGGAAGGCCATACCTGGTGAGAAGCGATACATTCAAGCGCGAAGGTTCCAAGCTGACCGACGCTGACCGACGTCTCTAAGGTCGATGCTATGAGCAATGCACCCCTGGACTATGACTTCAACATTTCCCATGATGGAGAGGCAATAGTCATGGCATCCCAGACTTCACCTCAGGATATCAAGCTAGGTATCGATGTCATGCGTGTAGGTTTGCCGGCTGGTATTCCAGACATACCAGAATTTGAAGCTACTCTAGAAGATATGGTGAGTTGGCAGCAGACCACCAATCTTACCGCGTCCATCTCACCCAAAGTATCTACAGCTCTCTACAAATGAGAAAGAGGCTTTGAAGCGAGCACAAATCTGCGAGAAACTCGGCTTACTCCTTCAGTTCTGGACAAGCAAGGAGGCTGTATCAAAAGCTTTGGGAGACGGTCTGGCTTTTCCGTACGCTGAACTGGACAGCATAAACCTGCAGGAGCAAGGGAGCTGCATATTACGCGGACAGAAGTGCCTCTCGCAGAGATATGGCTGTTCGATGGGTTCTCATGAATACATGGTCTGCCTTGCGCAGCTAGGCGACAGAGACTCGGGTTTCCCAGCAGGAGTAGAATGTGTACCTATACATCAACTCATAGAGAAAGTGTTCAGTTTTTCGCCCGAAGGTAGAGAAGAGAGTGCTCTCATGGCGAAATGAACTGTTAGCCAGTTAATCTGGTCGACTCTCACGCTGTTCGCAAAGGTCAGGCCAATAGTACAACGACTGCATGACTACTACCGTACACTGAGACCAACATAGAGCCGTTAAAAAGGCCTAGTATCCATCCGAATCCCTTCGTGTCCTCCCAGAGCTCGAACCTAAAATGGCACGTGACTGTGGGGTTTCAATCAGCATGAGACGCTCATATCGGCTGAACCAGTTGCAGTCGACTCACGCCTTGACTTTCTTCTTCATCGCCTGGGTACATAGGTGATCTTCCACCAAGTGCGCCGTCTAGATCTACATAAGGATCTCCTGTTGGCGAAACGGACGAAGCGAATTGCGTTTGCTCGGCAGGACTAGCTGGATCCAAAAGATCCGATTCGCCAATCAAGTCACCATTGCCATAATCGGAAATGGTTGAGTCCATCCTTTTAGGCGGTAACGGAGGAACACCGCCTGTCGCTGTCGTAGAACGCGGTGGCATTGGAGGTGGTGCTATAATCAATGGATTTGAGGCGTTCATCGAACTCCGGGCTTCAGAAGTTAGAGCTGACGAGTCTTGGAGTCTGCGAGGCTTCTGATTGCGAATGAAAGTCTCCGGTGCCTGGTGGTAGACTGATGCAAGCGAGCCAGTGTGTAACAAGAGTCTATCGAGCACTGTACGATCCATAGTCTCGGCCTCTGTATTGATGGCGGGCATATCGGGAAGGACGACATCTTTTGCTGCTACCGGATCTGTAGAAAGCAGGCGCCAATATATAAAGCCTCGATCGCGAAGATCTGGATTGTCGACCTCCTCGGTTGCCCACTTCAGTACTTTGGGTACCAAGTCCTGTCCGACCGTGGGACGTTTGATGAATAGTTTCACTGTAGCGGTCAACAAAGCCAGTTGTACCTAGAAGATATGCGCATGAGCTCTGGTAGCTTATAGGGCGAGAGGTCATACAAACTTACCTCCGCTGGTTCTTCCAAGAAATTTTCCAAGAAATCTTCAAGTAACTCGTCAGAGTTATCGATCCTATCGGCATATTGACCAATGATCCATATTATCGCAGCTTTCGCTTCTGGAGAATCCAAAGCATCGAGGTGTTCACATAGCGTCGCTATGATACCTTCGTATTGATTAGGGTACCGACGGAAGACGTCTTTGATGACGACGACTGCTTCTTGCACGACATAGTTGATCTTGGTAGATACTAGCTCTAGCAATACAGCTATGCACTTGTCTGCCGCGCTTGAAATTTTGATGGCTAGTCTGCCTATAGCGCGCACTGCTTTGCGTACGAAATCCACGTCCACCTCAGATGCGTATTCTTGGAGTTCTGTGAGTACTTGCTGCACATTTGACTTGTCCGCTAAGCGATAAATTATCTCGAGCTTCGAAAGTTTGACGTAAATCGGGTCGTTGTACTTGCAGAAGAAGACCTTTACGTCGTTCTTGAGGACTTGTGGTCGTCGCTGTATTATAAGAAGGATATTGCGCAAGGCAACGTATTGTACCTCGTAACCAGAGGATAACAACGTAACTATAGCATCTTGTTAGCTGATTCGCGAGGCGTCGTAGCTATTGTGCCTACCTAGAGGTGGGCTGAGTTTTCGACAAAGAGCGTCTATCCGCTCAGGATCAGGAATGTAGTTCATGAGGTAAAGCATGACTTTGATTGTTGTAAGCACCACAGCCGAGTTGGCATGCTGCAAGCGCACTGATATCCGTTCAGCTAGCAATTCCGCATCCGTCGAGTCTTGCGGAACAAAGTTCATCAAGGCGTCTAGGATATATGCTTGTCCCCACCTGGATAAAGTATTAGCGAAGCGAACTTTCTCGGACGGTAGGTCCAAGCCCAACTTACTCTGAGCATTCTCCCATCGCGCTCACGAGTTTACTTGATATGCTTGCGTTCAACCGCAGCTGTATGTTATCGCTTCTGTCGCTGATTTCGACAAGAGCAGCCACCGCGTTGGCTACCACGGTCGGATTGCCATCGGCCAGAAGATCTCGTAGGTCTGTGATGAAGTCCTCTTTCTCCACCAGCTTTCTGTCTATCATATATACTTTAGCAACACATATGGCAGCTGTTTTGCGAACATAAGGATCCGAGTCTTTGATAGCGTGCCGAAGTGGATCCACCAGTGCGTGTATCACCTGTTGGCGAGTGTGAGGTTCGAAGTGAGACATGATTATTTGGTATTTGCATGCGTGGGAAGCTTACGCTTGGTACTTGTATGTATGACATGGTTCGTATGGCCAACGCTCGAATGAGTGGATTGCGGTCATTCGAGTCCTGCTGAGACTGTTAAGCCAGATATAGAGGACGCTACAATACAGAGCTACCTACCGCTAGGAAACCGTCCATTGTATATTTCATCATATCTGGCTTGCTCCGCGCATAGTTGACTGACAGATTACAAGCAGTCTTCGTCACTAGGCGAAACGACAAATGTGTGCAACCGAGGCTCACTGAGGTAGAGGTACACCTAAAGCCGAATGCGGATTAGTAAAGGGCGCTACCGTATCATCTGAAGTTGGGACCTGGTTGCCCGAATGTTCGACTCACCATCTTCTTGATCTCTAGAACCTGAATGCTCATGCACGCCACGACCTCACTGAAGAGCGGGCTCATGTCCATGCCCATAGTCATGTTGGCACTGCATGGTTGTCGAAGTCAGACTCTCTGTCAAGCCTAGCCTTGAAGGTCTCGGGTCTGCGGCTTCCTACTCACACTACTTTCTTGAGCGCGGCCTGCGATCAACGCATACAACAGTGTCAGTACTGAGCTTCACTAGGCCATGACCATACCCACCTTCGTCTTTGCGAACCCTTTATCCTTCTTGTCTCCAGCCTGCTGCAATTCCACGCGCAGAGCATCGGCCTTGCCCTGTTATTGATGCAGCCGTCAAGTTGCGGTCACGGCTTGGAAGTCAGCACCTTGTAGACTCTTGCGAACTGCAACAGCAGAGCTAGACGCACCCGCGCGAAGAACTTGCTGTCCGACATCCTTCTCTCCGTTCGTGCAGCTGTACTTTCGTTTTGTTCTTATCCTGTCGGTATACAGTCGTCGCAAGTGAAGATGCCAGACACGAACCTCAATCGAGACCCCCCGCCACTATTGTGGGTAGTCAAGCATGGAAGATGCGCATTGTCCAGCATCAATCTCCCTTGCAAAGATGTCATAAGTACGAATTGCTAAAGCAGCAAAGGTCAATCATGCCGTCCTTAGTGTATAGCGAGTGTCAACAATTCGACAGACAAGTCATTCTATTACTGCAGGTCTCACTTTGAGATAACGCCTATCTATGCCTCAATTTCATAGCAGCTTCTGCGCAGGGTATATAGGATAGTAACAAAAACATGGATTGGGTATCGTCAGAGCTCTAACAATTGAGATAACATTGTCAGATAATATGCGTTAATGTGTGTTTGTTCGAAACAAGGTAGAGAAGATATGAAGCTAGAAAGGGAGCAACAGCTTGTCGCTGAGTAGAGGTCAAAGGAACAGACTCAAAGGATGAAAAGAGAGGCGAGAGAGCCTGATACGGCCAGAATGCTGACCGTGTTGACGAGATAGGTGCTTGAGGCTCATTGACAGAACTGCCACCTACGCGAGTCGCCGAGGTCGTTCCATTTGTCTTTGCGATGCCGCCTGACTTGGCCGCAGAGAAACCAGTGTGTCCAATTTCAGATGATGCAGGTTTGAACCAAGCCTCACCTGTGCCGTCTACGGCATCACTGGCAGGTGCGCTGGCGCTCAAAACGACGGTGCGGCCGACAGCTTCGCACTCAGAGAGAGCATTCTTGAAGAAGCCGGGGAATCCTCCGTCGTAGATGTCGTAGTATTCTGGCGCACAACTGCCACAGCTGTTGACGAAGGTGGGTCAACAGAGGAAAGAAAGGCAAGTTGTAAGCAAGAGCATGGGACTCCAATTGCAGCACATGCTTGGCGCGGCTTGTCATAGGGTGGCTTACCTGTTCCATGCATCAAAGCTTTCGGTTGTGCATACACATGCTTGCCATTCCGTGCCATTCTTGACACTGCAGTCGGCGGTCAATGCCGAGAATTTGTCGCATGCACTGTACGGTATGATCAGAATGTCAATTCTCATCAGCCCTTGTTGTGCTGGTACCGACAGCTTTTGGGACTGACCCTGCACACTCAGATGGCATCTTTTCATCTTCGGGGAGGTATCGCTGGGGTTGTTCGTTCTCTCTGGCGACCAGATTGCGAGGCTGCAGGAGTCCGGACTGGTCGTGAGCGACATTGTTCAGCCCTCTGGCGTGTGTCTGTGCGAGTAAGCTGGCGGCGAGGGCAAGAGCGATGTTCTGCGTGGACCAGAGCATGGTAGGTGTAGTAAAGGCTGTCCCATGGCACGATTAGCTGTCAGCTTAGCCATAAGGTGGTGAGACAGCCATGATTCTGCTCACATACCTAGATGGAGTGGTATGGCTGATCCAGTTAGGGTTATACGAGGTCCGCGGTCGGCTACTGATATTCAACAATCACGATGAGATGGGATCCTGCAAGGGTGTGGGTGGGTGGATGGCGATGGATGGGATGATGCGAGGAGATGGTCAATGAATGGAGTGAGTTGCTGCACAGACAACGAACAAGCATCTCGTCGCATCGTCGTCGAGCTCCTTCCCTTGTCGTGCACGTCTCTCTTCCGGTTTTGATGCCCAAACACAAACGGCCTGGTTGCGGACAAAGCTGCAAACAAAAGCCCACTGCAGCAGAACTTGGCTGCGGAGGCGGGCGAGCTGACACTTCAAGTACAAGGCCAGTACCAAGGAGAGCTTTCAAAGTGCAATTCAAGGCTTGAATCCTTGGTAGAAGGTTGTGTGTGTGAGTTGGTCGAGCGACAGACCTTCGCCAATTACAAAACTGCAGACAAGGGCAAGAGCGGGCACGTGACTGCGATGCCTTGACTGGATACATGAATGGCGATTGCTGAGGAGATACAATAGCTGGAAAAGAACGAGAACAGTAATATAGGGCGTACGAGTAGGCGTGTGCCTCGTGACCGGCACTTGGCGAGATCAGACTAATTGGAAGCTGGCGTGTAGGGCTCTGCAAGACTTCAGAAGACTTCCTATGGTTGTTGCACATACCCAGGGATGCGATTTATATCGCCATCAATGGGCATACCACGTTCCTCGCAAGATAAGTGCATGCCTGTGAAAACAGTCACGGAGAGTCAGCTCGTGCGACACCTATCAAATCAGTCGTCGACTTGCCTAGCAACTGGCCGAGAAGACCCCCTTCCGCCGAGTCGAATGTCTCAGATGAGCACACTATGCAGCTGCAGGCGAGGACATGGATCCTGTCAGCCTTTCACACCTGCGAGTTATCATGACTCTACTGCCGGACCCAATCATTGCATTATAAAATGAATCCGTGCATAAGCAGTCGTAATGATCTTCTATCTCATCTTGTGTTGAATCGCATGCAGCCAACTTTCTAAAATAAGGTGCGCAAGGCCTGGGAGTGCAGAAGTTACAGGTCAGGCCGGGCATACCACACAGCAAATCTTCCTGTTTGGTGCGTTACTCATTGCTACAATCCATTTTGGCAGTCTGTCCCGATTTACCAGAGCAATCCCTTCTTTTGACACCCGCTGCGCCCTGGATCCAGCCAGACAGGGTTCGGCTAGAAGTATGAGATAAAGAGCGCCCAGCAGGAGCATACACTTGTGGATGGTGAAAGCTGTGACCATGGCTGGACGTGTTTGGCAAGTGAGGAGCGCGGCAATCCAAGATGAGGCGGTGTGTAGATGTGCGTACCGTCAGCCGTGAGTGATTGGAAGAGAGATAAAGAGGAAAAGAGACCAGGGACATGAACTCAAGCTCAGGCACACCGCAGGCAAAGGCAGTGAGTCGACTTAAAGGGGCAGGAGTATCAGCTCTCGTGACAATGCCGCCGTGGCGGCGGTTTCACGGCACGGTAGCGGTGGACGAGCTGAACGTCATATGCACTTCTATGCGAAATTGCACAGGGTCTAATTATTTTCGTACTCAAGTAACTAGGCTCGCCCTCTTTGGGTTCCGAGAGGCAGTTGATGCAGTAGTATTCGGGAGGAAACAATGGCATAGTGTGACATCAGAAGAGCAGTGATATGGCATAGCTTAAGAACAAAAGAGTGATATAAGATGTACGGACAGGTATATGTCTCGTGACTAGCACTTGACGAGATCAGACTCATTGGAAGCTGGCTTGTAGGGCTCTGCAAGACTTCAGAAGAAGAAAGATGCGAGCATGAAACCAAAGCCGATGGCCATGGCATGATGTCCCTGCAATTTGAAGCCAGATGAAATTAAAAGAGGTTCGTCGATTGTCTCTTCGTCTGCCAGAGACGAGGTTGTGACTTCAACCTTGCGCGACGTAGTGACCGGGATTGTAGTGGTGGTGCTCCGCAGTGTTGTACTCTCGTCAGTAGTTCGCGGAATATCACTCGTTGTAGTGTCGTCCCGTTGAGTTGAAGCACTGACTTCATTCGCAGGCAAGTCACTGGCTTCCGCTTGAGGGGCCACATAAGGATATCCAGGGATTTTAGTCATGTCAACAGAGACAGGCAAATTGTTCGCCTCGCACTGGTTCACTTGGCCTGTCAAAGCAATGGTATGAGTTTTGACGAGAAGCGAAGGAATCAGTAACTTACGCATGACTACGCCCATCAATTTCCCCTCCTGACTGTTGTACACCTCAGGTTGGCACATTGCGCAACTACAATCAGGGAAGTGGACCAAGTCAACCTAACCTTCAAATGGCCCAGTCTACAGCGGTGTTACCCAACTCACTCGATCCATGCTGTAAATAGGGAACTTTCGCATTCGCAGCCCATCTTAGCTTTGTGGTTGGGTTCAGGTGAGGCTGATTTGCAAGCGTCCATTTTCATCAGAAAAGGTGCGCAGGTACTGTAGAGACAAGCGTTAGTCGTACACAGCACACAGCGCATAGCACAGCCTCTCTCCTAGCTTGTATGGGATCAACTCACAGAGTGCATTCAGAAGAGACCTCTGAAGACAGGGTACCGTCGGTCTGTCGACGTTCAGCAGACAAAGCTCTTGCTCCGACTGTAGCTGGAGAAATGGGTCCAGCTAGACCGGGTTCGGCTAGGAGAATTAGAGAGACAGCGCTCGCCAGGAGCACGGACTTGGGGATGAAGTATGATTGAACCATGGCTGAAAGTTTACCAGGTAAAGAGTGTGGGTGATGAAGTCGGCGTGGTGTCAAAAAAGGCTTATTTCAATGAGCGGGTTGTTGGGAGGAAAGAGAGGGAGAGACCCCAAAGGCAACAGACAACTTCAAGCAGCTGTATTGCAGGCGAGGCAACGAGTCAAGTCACATGGGCAGGAGTACGAAAGCCCTCGCAACATTGCCGCCGCGGTGGCGGGGTTGAGGTACGGTAGCGATGGACGACGCGGGACGGGTTTAACATAAGAGATTTTTGTCTGAACTTGCATACAGAATCACTCGACCATGGATTATCGTGCATGCGGAGCTATGCTTCGGTCCTCTTTACTATTTGCGTCGGTGGATGCAGCGGTATTCGCATGTGCTGCTTCTTCCCTAGGACCACGCTCGTCCGGTCCATCGGTAACGTTGACTGGATTTGTTGTTTCCAATGGTTGTGTCATGTTCTTCACAGCTTGTCCGCCAGCTATTCAGTCGAATGATGTATATGTCCAATGTATGCATAGAAGAAGATCGAAAGGTGGTGATGTCAGGTTGATGAAGAGATATTCGAGAAGTGGAACCAATGGAGCAATAGCATGAGGGCGAGTGAAGTGTGTTTATCAGCTCAATAGACCTCCATAGCATGACTCTTGACCAGTTCCGACTCACCTGCTCTGGTTGCGCTGTTCTCGAACTCGTGCGAAACGTCTTCTGGTCCAGCACTGGTGTTTTCCTCCGAAGTGCCACCTTGAGGAACAGCAAGCTCTGGCTTGTGGTCGAGGAAGACCCCTCCTGCTGGTGGCTGCATGATGTTCTCTGCGAGTGCACAACCGTGTACAATACTGAGTCTCTACTTGTCTCCTGCTTCGGGCTCGATGGCCATCATGACCAGAAGGAAGGAAGCCGACGCACCGGAGCTGCCTGCGCTGTTCGTTTCCTGCATTGTATAGGTGGTGTTGCTGCTTATATGTGACAAGCTACTGCTGCTGTGCTGAATGATGGGGAGATAAGGCAGTGAGCGGCTCCTCAAGGCCATTATTGAAGTCAATCGAAACGAGGTGACAAGGAAGCTGTAGACTGCTCTAGTACTGTGATTGCTCAGCTGGCATTCAGAAGGGTATGTCACATTCATACTGTTACATCAAAGCATTCTCCACGGTCCTGCAGTCCTTTTCCTGTCCGAGAGCTTTCTTTCTACTCCTGCATCTGTGTCGAGTACGAGTCTGCCGGTCCAGCAGTTGGCTTTTGAGCGGGTGAGATGGCAGTGCTGCAGAGTTCCGACATCAGTATCAGTATATCGCGCAGCTTGTCTGTCTCAGCGTGCGCTTACATGTTCTCGCCCTTGAGGAGTAAACGGCCTGCGTTAAGGTGAAAAAGAAGATGGAGAGTCAGTCCCGAGGCGACGAGCAGCGACTAGCGGTACCCAAAAAGTCAAGCTCCACCCACCAAGCGTCCGTCTGTCTCCATATTGCTTCTTTGTCTTGCTCGTCTGTGCCCCGTTTGCTTTGCTGTCTTCGCCGGAATCGTCGTTTGCAGGCTTGCGGCTCTGCTTGATCCAGACCTCCTCTGCCTCGTCCACGACGACGTTCATGAATTCATCGAAGCCCTGAGAGCACAACATCACGCATCAGTATGCTGTTCCGAATGTGCTTGCTGCTGCCGCTGCCACCGCCGTGCTGTGGCTGGCCTTTGTGATTTTTGAAGCTGCCTTGCTGCGTTTAAACAGCGACAATGGCATAAAAGTATCGAAAACATACAATGATCTTGCCCTCTAAGCGGAACTCGAGGTTGTCATATAGCCAAACGCTGACCTATCAATCCAGATGAGAGTTCCACGTCAGCTTCTTCCTGTCCTTCGTCACATTCGCGTCCAACGCTGTTGCACTCGTGCTTCCCAGGCAGCCAGACGCTTGTTGCTCCATCACTTGTCACTCACCCGCTGACCAGACTGGAGGTATCGGAAGATGGCATTGATAGGCTGCACGAGCGTCTTTTGCTGTCGGCCTGACATGTTGAACAGGTGATTGGACTTGAGGTTGGTCTGCGGCAAGGTGGTAGTCGAGCTGCAGCGCGAACATGGCCTTGCAATCGGGCAGCCGATGGAACTCGAATATAATGTATGCAAGTCACAGATTCGCGGTCAGCATTCTGACTAGTGATAATAAGGCGGGAAATGGGGACATCGAAGCAGTAATGTATTACATTCTACTATGCAAATCCAACCCCGATAGACTAGTATTTACACACTTCTTAGTCTACAAGACTCTATGTATGGTCACGCCGCGTTGTATAGTACTGCAATTATGATCCACCGCCGTGATTGGAGCTGTGTAATACGTATGTACTCCAGTTGCTCACACGCCTCGGAACTCCACGCTGTCAAACCGCGCTATCGAGGTTCGAATGTTGTGGCTCGCCGTATGTGGGCTAGATTTCAACCCTCAGTACAGCCAGTGTTCAGCAACAGCATAAGGGCGCCACTCTGCACATGTCCCCAATGCGACGATGATGTTTTTGCTTGGCGTTGCTATTTTGGCGCCGTAGCGATTTTCTGGTTCTGTATGAGAATACAGAGACTGTCTGGCGAAGGGCGCGCGGGCGAGCCGATCTCTGGTGACAGTTAGGATTATGTTGAATCCTTGCACGCTTCTCTTAAGGTGAGACCAAGTATTCCTACCAAAATTCAAATAATCCCCATCGCATCAACGATCCGGTCTAGGGATGCCTCTTGATTCAGAGATGACCCTATCTCCGCCCTGATTACCTTGTCCAGCGTCATTGTAGAAATGTCGCTTCTCAAAGCCATGCTGCGCAGCAGAGGAGCCATTTCTGCGGCGATAGCCGAAGTCGGCTGTTCATCCGACAAGTACGGCAAATGAGATAAGATGACATTGAAGGCTATCCAAGCTTGTCGAAGAATGAGTATGCACTCGTACGTGAGAAGTGAGAACTTTCCGAATATGTGATGATTGGTTGCTGTAGAAGCGAGAAGGGACAGTTCGTTGGAGAAGAGCAACATGAGGGAGGTGAAACGCCACTGTATGAAGAAGTACCTCAGCACATGAGAAGAGCCGTAAGGTGTTGCAGCGAGAGTGTCACTCACGAAAATCTTCTTGTTCGACCGACTGCTTAAGGCAGGTATTATAATGAAGATCAAGCAACTGACGATATACCAGCCGATGGAGGATAGCGTTCCGCTAACGAGTACCTCGCGGTCCGTCCGTAGCTTTTCCAATGAAGTATGCTCAATAAACGTAGGACCGAATCTAGCAAGCAAGGAAATGAGTTGAGCCTTTGCATCTGTCCTCATCTACCAGTATAGCAAGGATACGATCGCTTACTTCTCGTAGGCCCGCCTGAAGAGGTCACTTTTCAGCAATTCGTTCGCCCTCTGAAGATGTCTGAAGAGTGCATGTGCTTCTTCAGATCCACCTTGCTTGTCTGGATGGTAGGTTCGAGCGAGCGACAGCCAGCGGGGTCGCAAAACAGTATCCTTCCATTTGTCGGCTACTCCACCCAGGGGAGACTCGGGCGGGGGAGCGATGCCCAAGAGATGGTAGTAATTTTGAGGAAGCTCTGTATATGCTGATGGTACGATATAGGCAGCGTAGATCCAGAGTATTGTGTTGTGTGCGAAGCGAGCGTGCTTTGCGTCGGGCTGAAGTCGTGGGAAAGCACGGTAGAGAATTGCGAGAGCTCCTTGGACAAGCAACGGCGGGATGAAGTACGAGACCGCCGAGGTGGTGACCAGCCGTAAGAGTGCGCTCGCTGGCGAGCTCATTGCAGCTCTGTGTTGGCCGGAACGACGCTACCTTGGAGGCTCTGGGTCTCGTCTGTGTGCAGCGATCGAGTTCATGTTGTGGGATCTGGCCAGAGTGAAGTATAGAGGTATGCATCCTCTCAGCAGATCCTGGTGCCCCGAACGCGTATAGCAAGACGACACGAATTAGCCGAACCCAGCTTGCATTGAATCAAGTATGGATGAGATTGCCACCGAGTCGTTGCCTGAATGGCAACGAGACGGAAGCTTTGTCTCTTGCCATACCGAGCAATAAGCAACAAGTACAAAGCAGATGCAGGCTAGCGCTCGCATACAGTTAGCATGAAGCCATCAAGATCGCCTCGCTGACAGGCGTACCCGGCTGCTCGCTGATCACAGCCAGGCCTATTTTGATCTTGCGCAGTCCAGCTGCACCTGCAAGACAAAGCAACTGCAGCAGCAGCAACAACAAAGGCAGAAGGAGGGACACTCCTGGCCGTCTGCGACCAAGAGTAAACTCCTCTGTCCGGCCTTTGCCTTCAAAGCAACCAATCATGTCACTGAAAGTCGACAGCAAGCTTCCGACAGTCGACAATGGCAGAGACAGGACAACCTCCTCATCATCCAGCGTTCTCTCGTCCTCTTCCAGCTCGAGTTCCCTCAGTCCCAATTTTCGATTTGCGAGCTTCTATCTTGGACACCTCCGTCGGCGACCAGCTTTCCTACTTTCCTTCATAGCTCTGTCTCTCATTCTCGTCGCTCTGCACATGTATGAGCACAATGACTTCTCAAAGTACCTCAAAACTCTACCTCGATATCCCTTTCACCCAACAGTTGTTGAAGAAGTCCCGGTTCCGGAACCATCTCAGCCGCTTACAGAACTAGGGTTCGAGGCAGATTACGTCTACGAGAATATTGGCTCTACCGACCTCGTCGAGTACCGAAGTGACCTGGAGAATTTTATAAGGAAGAAGTTTCCATCGAGTGACGCGGATGATAGCAATCCTGATTCTCTTATGAGCATTCTTCACACATTCATACCACCAGCACCGCTTGTTCCCATTGTGCACCCACAGAAAGCTCTACAGCATCTCATTTTCATGCCTTGGCAATGGGCTTTTCGTACAGCAATCCGTCTATGTTCCGGGCCAGAACCAGAAGCTGTGCCTTTGGTGCAGCCAATGATACCAAAAAATGTTTTTCAGACAGGGCCGTGGGAAGGCAAAGAACCTCCATCTGAAAAGCTATTGCCACTCTCCTGGAAGAATCAAAACGCAGATTTTGCATATCAGTACTTTGATAATGCAGCAGCAGCGGAATATATTGATACCCGATTTAACGAATCGAATGTGAATGATGGCAAAGGAGGAGGTATCGCGGAGACCTATTGGAAAATGAAGGACGTTCCCGTTATGCAAAGTGACTTTTGGAGATATGCTATCCTTGCGACCCAAGGCGGAGTCTACTGTGAGTAGACATGGCCTTCTCAATACTGCTCTCTCTCTAGCTAAGGGTATTTTCCATCTCTCGCGTTTGTAGCCGACGTCGATACAAAGTGTTTGAAACCGATAGACCAATGGCACAAAGCGCCATGGCTTAGAAACCTCTTCGAAAATGAGCCCAGAGCTGAGCCTGCCATCATCGTCGGCATCGAGGTGGATGTTGGATCTCGGGCAGATTGGCACGACTGGTGGCCTCGTCCTCTCGGGATGCTCCAGTGGACCATCGCAAGCAGCAAAGGCCATCCTATACTCATCGACACTATGAGAAGAGTTGTTGAAGCTATTGATCGAACGAACACATCAACTTCGTCCACCGAGAATGGACATCGTAAACTTGATTCTGTCGTCGAAAAGACTGGCCCTGCGCCTTTCACTGATTCAATACTGCGATGTGAGTTGCCACGCATAGTTTAATTGACACTTGGCTTTGTACTGATATGCACAACGTAGATCTCGGCGCGCGATACAACGTCACCTGGCCATCTCTGAGACACGTACCCAACGAAGGTATTCTTTTCGGGCACGAAGGAGTTCCAGCGGACGTTTTAGTCCTTTCAGTGACAGCCTTCAGCCCTGGAGTCGGCAACTTTGGAAGCGGGGACGTCAAGAGCGAAGCTGCACTTGTCCAGCATTTCTTTTCAGGTTCGTGGAAGCATGATTAGTCCTTGACATACCTTTACATCAGTAGAAATCGTTGTATTACAAGCGCATATAGATTCTCGGATAGCTGGTAGATAGCACACTGTATATCACCTACCGGGTAAGTAGTCCCGTCGTGTAGCTCAATGTAACCCTGATTATGTACTAGACCTGCGTCTTAGACACATCTGAGCACACAAGCTATATATATAGAGCTTTGTCTACGATAGCTCACAAAATACTGCTGTAAAGGTTCCAGGATTTTAGCAACCTATAGCGCGCTAAGCGTGTTGTATGGTTAAAATCAAAGGCATTTGCCATAGCAGACGTATTGCATGATTATGTCGTCTGGTATCAACTTGCTTTTTTATCAGCTTGCAGCAACTCAAGCAACCGTCGCCACTCGCTAGGGCTTTACCTATTTCCAACTGGTGTGCAAGCTATCAGGTTGCCATGCAGGCAGGTGAAGCTCCTAGTGAGCATGAGCGGGTTGGTCATGCGCAGCCAAGGGCCTTAACCACTGGAAATGGCGCACATGATGCCCCAGAGAGCAGCCTGACTGCCAGTGAAGGTCAAGAAGCAACTCGATTGGATTCGCACCTGTTAAAGCACACCTACCATGGGCACAGAAGGAACAGCTTTCGGACGAAGGACATCGATGAGCTCACTGAGCTTCGTGCGCGACGTGAGCTGCCATTTCTCCACTTCGCCATGAAAGCTTGCAAATGGCTAAAGCACGTGCCATTATTCGTATTGCGCCTTATCTCTCAATGCAGAGCGGACCTTCGAAGGGGCGTACCAGAGAACTGCACTCGGTATGGCAGTCTACGCGTGCATCATTCTCAAGATTTTCTCTCCCTCATTCGCGAAAAGTCAGTTGCCTTTGCTTCTCGTTGTCGCTGAACCGAGGCAAGTTATGAGAATTGCTGATCGTACATTCACCTCGACTCAGTTGGAATAATCTACGTAGTGATGGCAGCTATGCTTATTGTTATATCCATACTGCGGCGGCGGCAAAGTATGCATGATTTTGCAGATCAATATCAGCGTAGTCCAAACTACCGACCTGGTGGAAAGCGATACTGGGGCCGAGAATTCAAGTGGGTAAAGCTCATGAACGAGCCAATCTACGACCTCCAGACTGGGGAATCAGCCATGGCTAACCTTCTGCATCTGTTCCTTCCTCTCTTGCTCTTTCGCAGGACTGTTGGTAATCTTGTCATCTTTCTATGCTGTGCTATAGGCGGCTTGGAATTGGCCGTTCTGGTCTTGATTATGCGTATGTAGCATGTAAGGAAATAGTTATGTGTCGTTGTGTTCTTTGTCTGTTGAGACAGGAGAGGAAGGCCTCAGCTGGTTAGCCAACATGGATAAAATGATGGAATGAAAGGTCCATTGCTCTACGACAAGCCTCTAAAGATACATTTGGTTGGCGAAAAGCAAACTGATAAGAGCATAGAGGGCTTTCAGACTGTGCGGTGGTCGGCCATGGTTCGTACAATGCATCCCACTCCCGCCACTTCCGTCAACTGTGAGGGGAGGTATCAGCTACGCGTCGAGCCGCAACCCGAAGTCGACGCACCTTTTCGTGCCAATTCAACAGGACGGCGCAGTGTGAATTTTCGTCGATGCTTGACATCCCCTTGTAGATGTACTTCATGAGGTTGTCTTGCGACGGGGCGTCTAGTGACGACAGCACCTTGGGGATGTCGGCTGAACGAGTAGAGTTGAGCACCGAGAGAACTGTTGCGAAGGTTGTGCTCTGGATTATGCGAGGAACAATATTAGTATCTGCACGGCATGAATGCTCTGCAGCTGTAGTCTACGCACTTTCGCTTCCTCGAGAGCGCTTCCGTACGGTGGCTCGGACAATGCGACTGTCAAAGCACCGACAGTGTCGTTCCTAGAGCAGCAATAGGCCTATGTCAGAGTGCATTCGATGCCTCAGAGGCAGCACTACTAATGCATAGCACCCACTTCTGCAGCAACGAGCGGACTTCCGAGCTCTTGTTCTTCGCTTCACTCGCCGCCTCTTGCGGGCTCCTTGGATCTGGATCAACCAGGTCCTCCATTGTCAAGATGCCATCCTCATACTGGTCGATGTCGATGAGGCGCCAGTTGCGTGCTGCCATGGCGGTAACGGGAGTCTGCACCTTTGCTGGCGTGTGAGACGGCGGTCAAAAGGCAAGCAAGCGCCACTCCGCCGACACGAAGAAGAAGCTAAGATTTCTCCACACAAAGAGGCCTGGCAAGCGGTCTACTGGCTAGCAATGCTGCATATGGATGGCAGTTGTACAGTGCAGACTAGAGTGTCGTGGTAACAGTGACGCCGCTTGAAGCTCCAAGGCGCGGGCGTGTTCTTGAGCCAGAGACAGGCAGATGGACAGATGTGGACCGACCCAGCATGAGAGAGTGGTCGTAACACACAATCACTCGAGTAAACATGCAGATGTCTCTGTGGCATGACTCTCATCACCGCCGGCAGCATCGTTGGTGACTCGCGCTCGGCGGTGTTCAGCTCGCTGACTCCCTTTTCTGCTCTGCTCCATCCGGCAAGCATACTCAATGGTCCGCTCTCTATCAATGCTCTCCTAAGTACGTACGTAGTAGTAGCAGTGCGGCTGGAGTCGACACTGCCGCTACGACCGTCACCACCTGTCAACACAAGGCGAGGGAGCACGTGTTGAACAAGACTGCCACGAGAGGGACTGTTTTCAAAGAAGCTGAACCACGCTCCGTGAAGCCGTTACAGCAAACTCCTACCACCATGACACCCAAGAAGCGCGATTGGCGCGCTGGACTCGGCTACTACGACGGACGGATGGACGACATGGTTCATGAGTATGCCTACGATCCCTCGGCGCCTTTCGATGAAGCTCAGCTCTTACAGGCAATCTCAAGTATCCTTTCGGTACCAAATCTGCAAGTCCTCCTAGACAATCGGAACTTCATTACCTACATCGAAGGCATGTTTCGTATTGGACCGTACAGCGATGAAGCTGTTAAAGCATCAGTCGAAGTCATGCTAGAGACCTGGAATGAACGCCTGGCAGCTTATGCCACCCATCAAAGCGAGGTGGACGAGAACAACCGCATCAGAAAAGCAAATCAAAGCACAACTCATTTGCAGACGAGCGAGCCTGAGGCAGCTTCCAGCGACTCAAGTACATCGCCTCCTGAGGACAGTGCTGCGTCTCAAGCTACACCCACAAGAGACAATGCAATGACATTCTCATCATGCGCAACGCCCCAGACTCCGAATGACGCAAAACCTGGAGACGAGCCTGCACTCCCTACCGTCGACGAGAACAAGTTTGCTTACTCTGCATGGCTTATGCATGAAGGTCTCCAGCAACGTCTTCTAGCAGCTGCGCAGTACATCGATCATTTTCAAGTATTGAATCTGACCCTTTCAGATGACCCGGCTCTAGATAACATCGCTCGTATAGATGCATTTCGAGTGCTGTCCAAAGGCGATAGATCCAACATACATGCTGCAAAACGTTTCCTTGATTCGCTTCGACGACAAATGGAGCTAGAGGGAAAGAAATGGCCTGGACAAGGCCTTTCGACACAGCAAACACCTCAAAGTAACCCAACGGAAGCCTCTTTCTCTGATAGCCCCAAGAAGTCTCCACAACACGATGACTTCGACCTCAGCGACGGAGAAAGCGAAATAGAAGACGACGATACCCTGGCAAATGAATAACGACTACCCTCGTAGCTATTCATGCTCTGACGTGCTTATCACACTACAATTGATTATTTTCTTCCCCTCGAAACTGGTGAAGGTCGTGCTTCGCATTCCTTCGACGACAACGCAGTAATCGTGGCAGTATTAGCTGTTATTGTTTTCATTACTGTTTGATTTACGCTCGAGATCGATTGTATCATATCACATCTTTCGGG
Source organism: Cystobasidium ongulense (assembly GCA_022835595.1). Taxonomy (NCBI): domain Eukaryota; kingdom Fungi; phylum Basidiomycota; class Cystobasidiomycetes; order Cystobasidiales; family Cystobasidiaceae; genus Cystobasidium; species Cystobasidium ongulense. The sequence goes on from BQUP01000002.1 coordinate 2,891,427, forward strand.
TAGAATTGAGACTGAAACCAGTATGTAGCTAAATTACGGTATAGTTACTTTATCCACGTATATGTCGCAGTGGTTGATGTGTTTGCTGGATCATGGAGCCTCGAGCTCGCCGCCACCATGTCCGGTTGTCGGAATGCGACGCGGAGAACCCATCCAGATCTTGCGGATGCCACGACGGACGCAGGCTGGGCGATGGCAATCACCTTGCGATGCGAGATGAGGCTCGAGTGCAGGAGTAGAACAGGCTGACTTCAGGCTGACTGGCTGTGGGCGCTGTTGGATCCATCACAGCACTTGACCGACCGTCCGTATCCATCAGATCAGCCTGCACATCTGCGCGCGGGACGCTCTGGTCTCAAATAAGCACTCACTCAAGTCAACGCTCTATGGCAAGCCGGCCTCGAGGTGAGTCTGGTGTATCTAGTCTCGGACAATGCGCTTGAAAGCTGACCGCGCTGCTGTTGGCCACCCAGGCCGCCATCACCAAGTGCAGAAGATCACCCTCGCCCACCATGGCCGTCTTCCAAGACCTGCCGGACGATGTCATCCAGCGTATCCTAAGCTTGCTCGAGCCTAAACGCTATGGAGTAGGGTACAGGCGCGACTCGAAATCATGCCTGTCGCTCATGCTGGCCTCGCGTCGCTTCCTGAGACCTTGTACGCGAGTGCTCTACAGCACGGCCACTATTTCGCGTCCAAACCAACTCGAGTGCTTCATAAATGGTCTAGTCAAGCTGCCCAGAAAGACCCTGAAGCACATAGAGATCTTTCCCTCTGCTCGTTGGGTGGTTAACGGCGAAGAAGGCTTTCACATCGCTCCTACATGTATACAACGGCTGGCTCAATACGGCGCCTCCGTCGATACTCTCGACATCTATCCATCAGGCCAAGATGGCAGCTCGACCCTGCAAGCTGATCCAGCTTCGTACCTCCCTCTCTTCTTGATCATCAACCCTCGTCGCCTTCGAATACAATGTTCAATGAGCCCAATTTGTGCACAACTCATAACTTATGGAAAGGTTCCGCAATTCGATGTGTCCGAACTCGTCCAGCCTTCAGCACGCTATACTGCTCTTGCGGACCTACATGTGCCATTCCTGAAATTCGGTGCAGATGTGGAAGACACCATCTACGGTTTCGCTCATCTACCCTTTCGTCGACTCCGCTTCGACTGGCCCCGAGGTTTGACGCCAACAATGGTTCTCGCAATCCTTCGAATGTTTAAGTCCACTCTTGACCAGCGAGGTTTCGCGATCGCAGCTCCGGTGGGCTGGCTCGAGTCAGTGTGCGGTTGCATACCAGACGGAGGCAACATCAAGACATCAACAGAATGGTTCATCGAGAACAATCCGGGTCTTACAATGGTCGCTTTACAAAATGAGGCTAAATCTACGAACGAAGAAAGTCTCCTTGAATACCTGGATTGGCAAATCCAGGAATACGACTTCCTCGCACTGTGGACCGTTCCTGTTCCGAGGCCTCTGCCTTCTTTCCCCATTCTACCACCTTCATCTAGCATCATGGGTCATCCAAGACCTCCTAGGTCCGCAACATCATCATCGTAATGCAGGCGCAAGCCATACCGACAATATGTACAGCAGAATGACAGAAACGACACACAGATGATGTGTCATTTAATAAGTTCAAAGAACTGAAGTAGAAGTAGTTGTATAGTAGTAGCCTTGAAACAAACACCTGCAGAACAATCTTAGCATTATACATTTCTTTCACTTTTGGCTAGCCGGGCGAGCATGCCTGCTTGCCTCAGTATTCCGCACCAAAGCCCTGTCGGTATGCAGTGCTTTTTGCCTCAGTGTGCAGCCTTGTGGTAAGCATGTCTTTCGCATCATCTTCACGTGTTTACGCCGCTTCACTATCTTTGCCACCTGATCCTGCCCATTGCCTTTGACTCCCTGCCGACCACCCAACAAAGTTCAAGGAAGGCGAGATGGCTTCCAGCAACATACAAGAGGTGCAGGTAGGCTTATAGGCGCCCTTGTTACAGTACTGTAAACCTGTGCCTTGTTTACATCAAACTGAAGTCCGCATCAGCTGCAGGCACAGATCGACACGGCACTGAAACTGAAGGACCTGGGTAAGCTGGTACTCTTTTGTTCTTGTGTTTCGGTTGCTAACTGGCTCAAGTCCATCAGGTGCAGCTGCTTGTGAGTGTTCAACGCATTCGCCGGCTATCCCGATTGGGTTGCACTTCGAGCAGTGCGACATACTGAACTGACTGACATGACTATTCAACAACAGTCAAAGCAGGAGATTACATATCCGCATTAAAAAAATATCACCATGCAGTGCTGAATTTGAAAGGGATCACCAACGGACAATCATTCCGACATTCTGCCATTCCAGGTCCCAAAATACAAGAAATACGATCCGAAGGCAATGATAGGGACGATATGGCCCAAGAGCGAGGAGAAACTGTAGACGATAAGTACACTTTTGAGGCAGTCAAGAAAGCTATGGCGGCATGTTACGTCAACATGGCCATTATCCACTCTAAAAGCAACGCATGGGCGAAATGTAAAAGAGCTGCCGAGAGGTGAGGAGTGGTGATGCAGGACAGTAAAGTCTGTCAAGAAATTGAATCTTGTATTCCATTTTAGTGCCTTGGGAGTCGACAAGGACAATTTCAAGGTAAATCTATGGCAATGCGGCACAAGCTGCAAGGATCTGGCGCACGATACTGAATGCGCACACATCCCTACAGGCCAAATTTCGAGTCGCCCAGGCTACTGTGCGTCTAGGAGAGATTGGAGAAGGGAGGAAGAAGCTTGAGGAACTGCGCAAGGAGAAAGATGGCGAGTTTATTTTGAGCTGGATCCCGAAACCGTGGCTGAATGTCAGGTCTTTATCTTCCAGATGCCGCTATCGCAACGGAATTCAAAGTACTCGAGGCAGCTGAGGCAGTTAGAGAAAAGAAACACAAGGATGCATTCAGAGGGTAAGTTCTTCCGTTGCTGCAAAGCCTCTGCCGGTGAAGAGTGGCTGAACCGTACCACTTGTAGCTTCCTAAAGTCGGGATTGCCGGGTTCGCCTGAGAAGACTCGAGATGAAGGTTTTGCTAGGTATCGATGCCCTTTTTGTTGCTCTCGGCCATGTGGGGAACAGTGAACTGATGCTTTCGTTTTGCCTTCACTTGTAATTGCCCGTCTCGAACGTTAGCGAACACGCTCTACCTAGCACACCGCGCTTCACGGAGCTGCCCGGAGAAGCGGAGTCGGAGGGAACGACACCATCTACAGTTAAGGACGATTCGATGCCCCTGACGCCTCCGAAATCCGATTGAACTGCTTAATGAGAAACTATATAAAGGTCTCCTCAAATGCCCTGTTGCGTTCAACACCTGCCCATCTTTGTCAGTCATTGAGTAATCAGTCGCAAACTATAGCTATACCCTGTCTTCTCCGATCCCGTGTATTCCAAGGTCAGTCTTACAGCTTAAAAGTCGAGTAGTTTCCCCTTCCCGTTGTTTCAAGATTCGTAGTCGTCGTAAGGGTGGAGTGCAGTTGCAACCAAAGTCGTCCAATATCTTATAGCTTCTGAATGCTAAAGTGGTGATTACTGATTATTCGGTCCAGAGAGAAGCTGCAAATTGTCGGGTCGTTCGGCTGAAGAAAGCGGCCGATTCGATCGCCTATCGAGTTGCGTTAGGAGACGCAGCTCTTGCTTCAAGCCAAGCTACCTCTCGAATACAAGATGGACGTGAACGAGTGCGCGTCTTCCTCAACCATCTCGAGGCCGTCTCACTGCTAACGAATGCTGTTCTCATTGATGAATCCGTAGGTTCCGGCGTGCCGGTCATGCTGCAGTCGAAGAGATCGCAGCATACTATGAAAAGCTGCAATTGGGAGGAGAAGGCTTTCAGGTTGCACCTTCAATGAAACCTGGTGATCTCTTCAAGCAAATTCCAGGTACTTCAAGCAAGCGTTTCGCCTCGAAGAGACTATACTGACAAGACTCTCCCGGTGGCGCGGTTTTCTAGAGAGTCCTCCGAATGAACCGACACCATTTGAGGAGGTTCAGAAGGATTTCGACAAGCTCATTCTGCCTGCAACAGTATCTTGATGCATCCCCGATCACGTTACGGATACCAATAATCTGATTCTGTGTTTCTTACTTTCAAAACAGTGTCATTGGCAACACCCATCCTTCTACGCGTACTTTCCCGCCAATTCAACCTTTGAAAGTATTATAGCGGATATGTACGCAACAGCGACTTCAACACCAGGCTTCAACCACAGCTGTAATCCAGCCGCTACCGAACTCGAACAAGCAATGACAAGCTGGGTTGGTCAAATGCTAGGCTTGGATAAATCACTATCTACGAATGGAGTAATACAAACTACAGCTTCTGATGGTGCTATCATAGCCTGCGTAGCTGCTCGCGAGAGAGCTATCAAGTATCTATTAGCGAAGGAAGGAACAAAGTACAAAACTCGTGAAGAAATACATAGCAGACTTGTCATGTATGGTTCTACGCAAACACACAGTTTAGGCGCAAAAGCCGGATTGGTACTTGGCATTCCTTTCCGGGCCATCGAAACATACGCCAGTGACAACTGGGCTCTTACGGGTGCAAGTCTTGAAAAGGCGATAGCAGAGGATCAAGGGAAAGGCTTGATACCCTTCATGCTTAGTGGGCTACTTACTCTGTAATCACTACATGAACTGCAGCTGATATCATGTCGCAGTATCTACAATCGGCTCTACGAGTAGTGGGACGGTCGACAAGCTGGCCGAACTCTGTGAAGTCGGTAAGCGTGTTCACATTGTGATCCGTTTTAGAAGGCTCCCCATCAGGCTGATCGTATACACGCTCTACAGCCAAGGAGCATCCGGAGATATACATTCACGTAGATGCCGCCTGGGCTGGTGTTTGTAAGTCTTGATTATATACCGCTGGAGCGTGAGCTTGATAGCTAACTATGCAGACACTCAGACTTGGCTCTACCCGAAGAACGACTAAAGCTAGGCCTGGACGCTGTCAATAAGCGAGGGGAACAGGAAGGTGAATTTACCTGGGGTGAAGTACACAGTTTCTGCACCAACTTGCACAAGAACGGCGTACGTCCCAAACTTTTTGATATGCGAGCACTTTGAAGTTTGCATCGCCTAACACTTCTTACTAGCTCGTTGCTTTCGACTGCTCCACCTTCTTCATTAGAGACTCCAAGCTTCTAACTGAAGTTCTCGACCTCACGCCACCATTCCTCAAAAATCAAGGTGGGTACGGCCAAGTTACAGATTATCGAAATTGGGGACTTTCATTGGGAAGAAGGTTCCGGTCTCTCAAGATCTTGTTCGTACTGCGCTCGTACGGCGTGCAAGGATTCCAAGGGCATCTACTACGGACTATCGAGCTCGGAAAGACGTTCGAAGAGCAAGTTGTCAAAGATGATAATTTCGAAATCGTTACGCCCAGAAGCCTCTCTTTGGTTGTGTTTAGACTGAAACCTAAGGGCAAAGACCAAGATGAGGAAGCACTCAATGAGCTAAATAAGAAATTCTATGCACGCTTGCACAAGCATACTTCCATACAGCTGAGTAAGCACGGAATCTTCCAGACACCTATAGGTCTTTTGGCTGATGTGGAACCAATAATGCAGCATCGACCATCATTGGAAATACCTTTTGTATTAGATTCGTCCCTGGTAGTCCGTGGACGAGAGAAGAGCATGTTCTTGCAGCGTGGAAAGTGATTCGAGAGACTGGAGAGGAGGAGCTGGCTGCTGGTCAGCCGTGATGAATGTCGAACAACACTCCAATGTACATATTGTGAATACCTGGATCACTAGCACTGTCCGAGACAGATCCGATCTCTTCCTGTCAGTATAATAACGGTAGTAGGCTTGATCAAGATCAAAAAGACGATTGAACGGGGCACCGACGCGAACGATAAGAAGGACCCAAGTTGAAGGCAATTGTCTGCATGGGATACACAAACCAGTCTTGCTTCTCTGTGTTGACATGTCTGAGTAGGATTGCAATCCTTCTCCCATTGGCTCCCTCTGCGTCGTAAATAAAAGGCAGCAGCCGCCTTGTTTCTGGGCCTGGCTCTTTCCCTCTCTTTCTCTTTCCACTTGCCCGGCGGGAATTCCACAGCGTTGTTGCTCTCTGCAGGTTTCTCGACGAGTACAGCACACCACCCAGGCAGAGAACAGGTTCAGCAAGAAATACACACGCGGCGCAACTCGAAAGCATCCGCCATGGCGTCCGCAGAAGAGCAATCGCGCACCCGGTGCTACTGGGCTATCCTCGACACGGGAATGGCTTTTCAATACCTGGACCCGCTGTTCCAGCAGCACATGCGCGAGGTGAGCAGCAGCAGTAACATGCTTGTGACACTTCATCCATCCATCCATGCACTCCATCCCGTCCTGCCAGCACAAAGACAAAGAGGCAATCGCACTTCGAGGCTGCTGCTGGGAAACTGGGAAAAGCAATCGGATCGGATCAAGAAGATAGAGTCGAGCTGTTGATGCAGACACGCTGGTCAATCGAGTCGACTGCACCCACCTCACGCGCATGCTGGATGGCTGCTGCTGTGCCGCCTGCTCGTGCTGGCCCTGTCTGCATTCCACAGCCATGCCTCACCTTCCCTCCCGGCGCAGCGACCTGATTGGCTCCCAGCTTGGACGGCCATTTCGCGCTCTTCGCCTGCGATCACTCACTCCATAAACACGTGCTCCGTCTCACGTCCAGAGCTAGTAGCTGAACATGCTTCCTTGTACGCTCGCAGCAATCCTCGGCCATGATTGGCAAGTCCCTCGTCGACTTTATCCACCCAGAAGAGAAGCAGATCGCCCAAGAGGATTTTGCAAAATTCAAGTCTTCCAGCTCAATCTTCGGCAGTGTGACTAGGTGGGTTCGCGCAACTATACAAGCTTGTGAAGCGGTATACTGAACAACGCTCCATTCTCCAGGTGTCGTTACGCTCGTGTCTCTCACTGCAGGGAGATTCTCGGCGCTCAAAACGTCGCAGAGCCGGCTTTAGAAGGTGAAGGCGTCGACGCCAACGTGAGTTTCCAACTCACATAGTGCCAGCGTAAGAGATGTCATTTCCGAGCTGACCTATCTCCTGCTCCAGTGGATTGCCGCCCGAATTACTTCTAGCTTGGTGGCCAACAACACCGTCTTGGCTTTCTTCCATGCTATGCCTGGTGAGTTCCTTCAGTGCCCGCAAACTAGTGTGCTGTTCTGACTACTTTCCTCCGTACACAGAAGGCGCAAATACATCTACAGCGAATTGGAACAATTGCGGACCCGACGCGGCTGACATCTCGCAAGAGTACATGACACCACAACAAGTCGAACTACTCAAGCAAGCTTTCACGAACTGCCAAAATGCATCTGAAGCAGTCAAGATACAATCAATCAAAGCAGAAGACAAGACTCCAGCTCCACCAAATTACGTCTTCCAGCTGCTAGCTACCAACAGCGACGCTATCTACTTCACTTGGCCACCTTCACAGCCTACTGGCGATAGTCAGGATCTCGTTGCCAACGGCCCTGCTCCTGAAGGAGAGGAAAGATACTCGCCTGTCGAGTATGCTGCTCTTGCGAAGAGCGTTGCACTGCCTCAGACGGTGCCAGATGCAGGCGAGGCATCGACCAACTGCACTAAGCGCTATCAATCCAAACATCCAGTGTAGGTCTCGTCAGTCGCGCTGACGACAAAGTATACCGCTGACTTTTATCCTGCTCAATACAGTCTGATGGATGGCAACTTTGCCAATGTCGAAAGCGTGGTGATCACCTACCAATCTCTCACTTTTGTCTGCTTCCAAAGTGGAGGCATTCTCCTCAACAGAAACACCTTCTCTACTATGCCTGATCTCCGAGTCGGCGATACCAATGGTCTGAAGCGTAAAGACACAGACTTTTCGGAAGATGAGGCTATGAAGCGTCTTCGAACTGCTAATATGCAACACGACGATCAAGATACTCCCGTACCCATCTTGGACTTGGCTCAATGGCAAAACCATGTTCCTCAACAAGGGGTAAGATCATGTTCAGCTCTTGGAGAATGAGCTGTCACTCAGTCTACTTGTTGCGTTTGCCTTTCTATTCAGCAGCTCGATGATGGGTCAGGACAGCAACAGCAGCAGTTTCAAAACCTGCAAGGCACGAATACCCAAATTCCAGCAGCTTGGACAGCCGACGATCCAAACAACCAGAACAATCTTCAAAGCCCATACTATGGTAGCACTGCTTATCCAAGTGTCTATTCGAACATGTTCTCCAACGATGGACGGACAAGCGGTTTCATGGGAGGCAGTACCAATATTCCACCTATGCCAGCACCGTCTCAACCTTCTACATCTAATGGACTGCAGAATTTGGCTTTAGCCTCCACTTCGTCTTACTACTCAGATTACAATCCTGCTCAATTCAATGTTGATGGAACTGCTCCGCCTGCAGTACCCACCGCTGGTTCAGGTACCGGTAATGAATCGCCTGCGGGCGGTTCAGGTGACGATAAGAGTATGGGTCAGTCTCTCAGAGGTCGTTTATGAATGATACGAAAGCTTACTTGCATACCAAATGTGATTCCACAGTGATACACCGCGTTAGAAAGAACGACAGAGGTCGTATCTGCACAAGCTGTGGTACTACCAACAGTCCAGGTATGTTTCGGTACAACAAGTCATGCGTGTGACTTGTACTTTTCTGACGCATGATGCTACTTCTACAGAATGGCGAAAAGGCCCCTCTGGTATCAAGACTCTCTGTAACGCTTGTGGTCTCCGATACTCTCGTGCACAGGCTCGCAAGGCAAAGAAAGCAGCTAAAGACGCAAACCCTCACGCTGAGGCTAATGGTGCTGGTGCAGTACCAGCAAACAACAACAACAATACCGCTAGTAGCTCAAATGGCGAAAACATCAGTACATCATACAATATCCCTACACCCTTACAAATTCCTACCTCTGCCACTTCAATTCCTAGCGGACCTCACACTGGCGGTGCACAGTCACCGTACCTTCCGATTGGCGATTATTCCGTTCATGCTCCTCTGCCACCTCTTCCCCAGCCTGCACACGATGAACAGCAGCCTCACTCGGCTGGCAGTGCTAACGGATCGGGTCAAAATATCCCTACTGGCGCAGGTAATGGATCATACAGCAACTTTGTCAACTATCCTTATGAGCAATGGGGAAGCCCGATGTATGACCAGAGCTTCGCTGCCCAACAGCAGCAGGGTCAGTAGATGCTAGAAGCAGACCAGATCGACGATCCATATACAAGATCAATTGCCTAAGGGGCTAGACGGCTCCAGTAGGGGTCTCTCCTTGCCTGCACGATTGTCTCTTCTCAAACACACACAAAACGACCTAATTTCATTCAGAGCAAACTGAGTCCATCGCACTATATCTTGTACAGCTTCTGCTTTTCTCTTCTTCTCGTCCCTTTTATCCCTTCTATCAAACAATTTGTTTTTTCGTGCGGTCTCAATTTTGTACATGCAGTACTGCTTCTCCTCAAAAGGTTGTCAAAGGATGCTTCTTTACATGCTCGATGCTGCAATGCTCATAAAAAAGCAATGAGAAACTTGCCCAGGTTTCCTATAATTCCGACTTTGCCATTACCTCTGACACGACAGTCAGATCTTCACTCGAGGCTGCTTATTCGACAAGACCACGATACATTGCTCAGCCAAGGATTCAAATAAAGGTATATGTGAAAATTTTCTGTGACTCTACAAAGCCAAGACGCCCTTCGTGCTAGGTACATCATCGCGTCCCGTTAAAGAAATAGCTTCCCTCAGAGCCAAAGCTAACGCTTTGAAAGCTGATTCTGCACGATGATGGTCGTTATCTCCTCTTAAGCAATCAACGTGAAGTGTGATTCCAGCTTCCATGGCAAAAGAGTGAAAGACGTGAGGAATCATTTCACATGATAAGTCTCCGATCTTTTCTCGTTTCTGTCGTTGACAAAAGTAGTGGCGGAGGGTGGGTGTGATAGGCGTGAGATTAGCTTCCATGGTGAATATCTCCAGAAGGAGGGAGAAGATAGTCAACACGCACTAAGCCAAGTTCTGCTACGCAGTATGGACGTGATGATATGTCGACTACGGCTCTTGATAGAGCCTCGTCTAGTGGCGCATGGCCGGTACCGTATCGCTTGATGCCGCGTCGTTCTCCCAGAGCTTGCTTGAAAGCTGAAGACATACAAGCATGTTAGATGATGCGGGTCTTTAATAACAAGCCTGTCAGGGTCACTTACCAGCTCCTAACGCCAATGCACAATCTTCCGCTGAATGGTGATCGTCTATCCAGAGGTCACCTTTGCACTTGAGCTGGAGGGACATGCCTGAGAGGACGGAGTAAGTCAGTCAGTGAGCTGGCGAGCGGTGTAATTGAAGTCGCAGTTGGCAGCTCACCTCCGTGCTTAGCTAAGGCTGTGAGCATCTATATCCCGTTTAAAACAGCGTATGCGCGATCAGCTGCTGCATGACTTGGAATCACTTGCTAATGCTCGTCCTATGGCTGGCTTGCCGAAGCACCGACTCACATGGTCAAGGAAGCCGATTCCACTCTCGACTTTGATCTTCTGCGGTGCTTCAGCAGTCACATCTAGGCCTATCGACACTGTAATTTCAGTCTCGCTGTGGTCCGGGATGATGGTTATCGAGATTGGATTTTATGCAAGAAAACAACCCGGCCGAGAAGTCCATCAGTCTTCACGAAAAGGAAAGCTTCACAGCATGGCAGGACAGCTTACGAGGTCTTGCGCTCCACGGTAGCTACTCGAAGTGATGAAGACATGTTGACTGCAAGAATGGGTTGATTGGAGCGAGGTCGAGCTGCATGACCGGTCTTGCGACGACTGCCGTCGAAGACAGTGTGGCAAGAAGAAGCAAGCAACAAATTCGTTACATGAACAGAGGTAGATGCAAGGCGCGGAGGACGATCTGAGTCTGGCGATTGTACAATTGCCAGCGGCGTGAAGCGACATTGTCGACCAAGCTCGTTCATCGCAGCAAGACAATGCAAACTGCAACTCCAGCAACCACATACAGCTGGAAGAGCCTAATGCGCATACATATTACTGAACACACGATGCACCTCGCATGATGCATTCCCGACGTGTGTCCGCTGCCCGCCACGCTTAAAGGCGGCCAGGCCGTCCAGATTGAAATCAGATCCAGCGCGGTCAACCTGCACGAGACAGCCTATCCAGCACGAGCTTGAATTGGCCATGTCGCTCGAGTCGACACGCCTGATCTGCACTAACAGAACTAAGCGAGGTCCTGTCCTGGTTGGCTGGCCAGCTGCCCCTCCCTGTCCTCTCCTGTTCGTTCTCCTCGCTAGCCCGGTCGTCGCTTTCTTCTTTCTCGAAAAGCTGGCCTGGCTTTGAAGCAGGGACAAGAAACGAGCGTACAAGACGGCGACTCGTCCCGACACGCGGCCTCAGCCTCCTTTCCCTCCACGTCGTCTCCTTTCCGCCCCTGGCCTGAAGGACCCGCGACCCCTCCCCCCTGAGATCCCCTCTGCGACCCTTGGCCTGCTTTGCACTGTCCTCTCCTTTTCAGCGGCGTGATTGATCAGCTCGACGTCAGCTGTCATCGGTGAGTCTGTGTTTCCCTCTATTTTCTTTTCACTCTTCTCGCCCTTCTGCTCTGCTCGCATACTCGCATTCTTCGGAACTGACTGACCTCGTGCCTACTTCGTTGCTTCACTTCACCGGAATGACCTTCTTCACAGCGTATCTAGGCATCCCTGCGACTGCAGCTTCCGCGTGGTGGGAGGACCCGCCGCTCCCCGTCCCCTCTTGGACAACGCAAGACTTGCGATTCCCCTTCCCTATACAGATGCCTGCCTCTGCCTCGACACCGCTGTACTCGGGAAGTGCTGCAGCCGGTGGAGATGCATCACACCAATCTACCGTCCTGCCCTTTCCAGGAACGCCATTAGCAAGCGCCTCTGTTCCTGCTCTTGCAGTCGGATCTGGGTCCTGGATGTCTGGCTACTCTGCTGGCGATTTGGGCATGCTTGATGATGGATCACGGACTGCCATGATCTGGCCTCCGCCACCTACTGCTGCTCAACCTCCCACAGCTGCACATTCTCCAGCTGGAAGCGGATACTCCTCACCCGGCTCGATATCTCGCAGGGCTCGTATTCAAAAGGTCCATCACTCAGGCGCCGCTGCAGACATTATTCAACAGCAGAAACGAAGCTATCATTCACCCACTCGCTATTCCGAGGAATTCGGTAGCTCTTCAGTCGCCGTCGCTAGCTCAGAAGAAGAGACAGCCGAGGTGGACAACGATCCAGAGTACGTCGATAAAGAATACAGCAGCGGCGAAGCCGAATTTACCGAACCTGCTCCTCCTCCTACTTCAACAAACACTCGTACCGCTACGCGACCAGTGACACGAGGCAAGAAGCGTAAATCAGCCGACAGCTCGGGCGGATCTGGCAGATCATCAGGCCAAGCAAAAGTCTTTCAATGTACTGGTTTCGGCGAGTGCAATATGGTCTTTTCTAGATCGGAACATCTGGCTAGACACATCCGCAAACATACTGGTGAAAGGCCTTTCAAGTGTCGATGCGGAAGAGCTTTCTCAAGATTGGATAATGTAAGTCACGGCTATTCCGGTTCATAGTCTCTTGCACCTCTGATCACCTATCGCTACCGCACAGCTCCGTCAACACACTCAAACAGTTCATCATGATCAGCCCAAAAAGAATGCCGAGATGCTCGAGCGTCTTGCATCAGTACATGCCAACTTATCAGCGAGCGCCTCCAAAGTCCACAAAGGTATCAATGTACCCTTATCAGTAGCCCGCAACGCACACAGCTCTTCCTCCTCCAAATCTTCTTCTGGCTCTGGCTCTTCTTCGGTCTCGTCAGAAGGCACTATCAAACGTAGAGCTGCTCAGGATGCAGAGGCTGTGTTGGATGAGATGACAGTAGAGGAGGAAATTGCTCATGCTATGGCCAGCCGTGCAGCTAGTGCCCAACCGCTCCCTCTGCCAGAACATACCTACTACCGTAAGTCATCTAGGCACTAGGGACAAGTGTCAGTACTGATTATTTGTTTTCGTATACCTAGCTGCCAGTCATTATACGCATCGAGGATCCGCATCTAGCGAAAGCACAACAAGTGACTTTTCTATTTCCCCTAGCACACCAGCTACAAGACTACCCTGGCTGCCTCATCCTGGACCTCATGAAATATGTCATTATCGCTCTCACCAGCACCAGCCAGAAGCAGGTCTCCCTCGGTATGTTGTATCAATGTCTGCGCCTCCTCCGGCGTCTGTCTCTCGAGAAAAGGACACCTACGTCACTCTTCCACCGATCAGACCTCTTAGACCTCTTCTACCGCCTCTCGGTGCACTACTTCCTGCACCCACGGACAGATTTTACCCAGCTTCTTTCCCACCTACCACCTATCCCATCTCTCCGTACTTTGCAAACGCATCTCAAGTAGCTTGGAGAGCTGGACTTTCATATGCTGCAGCTACAAACACATATGTACACTCGAGACCGATTGACTACCCTTCAGCGCCTGGTATGTCTTATGACTTTAGAGACTATATTGTCAATCAGGAGGAGGAATCATCAAGCGGTCCTGTGAGCGAACAATATCGTGTCGCTCCCACCGTCAGAGAAGTACCTAGTCAAGACCATACACTCGCTAGGACGGCTTCCTTCGATGATTCTCCTCCTAGCTTTGAAGGAGCACAAAGAGCGACCTCGAGCGAAGAAAGCTTCGGAGCGCCACAGGAAGACGCGCATGACCACGCGGCGCTGCTGCACATGCGTACAAGTACAGTCACCCAGGAAGACGTGACGGGGGGACGCCTACCAAAGAATGCGACCGCGAATGCCTCGGCGGCAAGCGATCCATATCACTGGCATATGCCACTCGTCAGTGGACTTGAATACTTCGCTGGCCATTCACGAGCGATAAGTGCAGAAAGATCGACTACAACACCGCTACTCCCTCAAGTTGGGCCTTCAGACGAAGAAGCTCAACCCGCGCAGATCGCTGAGAAGATGTCATTGAAGACACTTTGCGGCCCTGATGATCAGGTCGCTTCTGGGCTCGTAGCTGAGGATGCTATATTCGATGAAAAAGACTTTCACATGAACATCACGGATTGATTGGGTGCATTACCTGGTCAGCGTTGCTTGCTGTTTGCGCAAAGGTGTTGTATATTATATCATCTAATAGAATACCTTATCTCGTATAGACCTGCTTTTGTAGTGATACATTGGTCATTGATAAATGCTACATGTAAATGCTCATCACCTTCGCCTAGTGCTGCTGAACCCTCGCCTTCTCAACTTGGCCGATGTGGTTGTCTCTTGCAACCGCCTGGCAAGAGATAGCTAAATCTATCTTTATAGTCTAGGACTGATTTTGGTATGTTCTGCGTACTGCTTGACGGCGGTATTCTGCCCCATTGGTCGAGGAGCGATTTAAAATCGTATGCCTCAGGCAGCATGTCGTAAATGTCTGCTCCGGTACAGATTTTGTCTTGTATGACCTCTGGGGAAAGTAGATTCGGCGAGGTAACTCGGTCGTTGTGTGAATAAGATCTTAACAGACAAAATGGAAACTCGTCAGTTAAAGGGGGAAAGTCTGCTAGATGACGTGAGTAGAGGTTCAAGCTCACTTCATCTTGAAAACAAAATCATCGATATATTTGAAAGCAAAGGTTAGATGCCAACCTGCATTCTCCAAAATAGTTTCACTCTGTCTAGAATGAGTATAACCATTATAACTATTTGAACCATATTTCTTAGCACTAGCTCTCCATTGTCTAGGACCTGCACCTTCTCCATTATTGACATCTATTGAATTACTACGTTCCATTGGAAATTCGAATGAATATAAATAACTTGGCATTCCTAAATGTATTATATCTGGAAAACCTTGACAGTATTTCAATAGTGATATTGAACGTGATGATGGAATCTCATCTACATCACTTTGCAATATTATACTTGCTTTTAAAGGATGTAAAGAATCTATAATTTTAGAAACACCAGATCTCATTCTAATTTCATTCTCGAAAGGATCTTCCTTATTCTTCTTTTCTTTGCCATTGTTGTTTATATTACTACTTGAAGTAGGAGGAGAAGAATGTAAATCTGTAACTTTATCATGAATGATTTTATCCTTTGCAAAATCAAATTGATCTTGATTTTCTTCAAATATAAATGGTTTATAATCACCACTAAAGGTGATATTCGATTCAATTATAACGAAATAATCTACTTTATCATATAATTCTCTTATTCTTATTTCCAACAAATCTAATTCGACCGAAAAGATAATAACATCGTAAACTTTAGGCAACTCTTTTTCTGCTGTGTTCATAAAAGATCCTAGACCATGCGCTTTGCAGATTCCATTGTACGCTTCTATGTCGTTGGTAGATTGTGATGATGTATAGTCTTCTATTCTTTTCCAGAGTGAATCATCGTTATCGAGTTTGATAACATTTTTAAATCTTTCAGGTGGTCTCTCCCAAAGTGGTCGAGTCGCGTATCCTAGATCTCTGAAATGGACCGAGACAGCATCATCTCTATGAGCTAGGAATATAAGAAAGACAGCTATGCAACATGCGACAGCTACAACGCGCCTTCTGCTACTGATGATGAGTGCTTTCGGACCGTAGCCGTGCTTTTGCCGCGTTTCACAAGCATAATGCGCTGGACCTGGCAGGAGACTCATATTCGTCGCAGAGTGCTTCTATCCCCTGCTTCCATTGGGGATGCTATCGTGCGAAGGCTCTAAGCTTGTGTCTGCATGTGCAGTAGTTGTTGTCCCGCTACGCAAGGGCATTCAATATGATTAAATTACAATACCGCTTCATGCCGAGTCTTTTAGATGATCGAAGCAAAGAAAGAAGAAGGAAGAAGGCACGTGCGCGAGTTAAAATGGGTGTACAGTACAAGCCAGCCGTCAATCATTGCAAGAAAGGAAGCCCTCCACGCAAGGACTCGCAAAGCTGAATTGTTATCGGGATCCACAGTCGTCAGGTTTTCTCAAGGTTTGCCTGTAAGACCTGACTGTAGGCGATGTAGCCTGGATTTTTACTTGTCAATTTGGAACCACCAATATATCTTCAAAAACAGATCTAAAGAAGTACATCAGGGCAACGCACACTTTACATTACATACACTGGTGATACCGCTCTCTAATATAACAGTCACATAGGACAGAGCATTACACCTTTAGCGAGCCTAGATGGCCGCTTGAAGGGGTTTAGGGAAAGATCGACTAACCGCCTACTCAGACTGTAATTTCCCACTTGATACTAGGAGTCCAGCGAGTGTCTTGTCCGGTAGTTAGGAGTTTCCAAGGTATAACAGAGCAATGGCTTGAAATGTCTTCATTTCTCCCATGCCTTCACGCGCCGGGGCCAAAATCGTCCCACATTCGATCCCTCTTTCTATTCCATGGTAACAAGAATACGGAGGGTAAGATCAAAGTAAGGAGGGGTGGGAATAAAAAGGGTATGGGGTATTCTTGAATTGCGAAATTAATTTGATTTTGAACAGAATCATTTAAAAGAGGGAAAGATAGGTGAATGGGTCTTCTTTTCTCATTCACTCACTCACTCTCACTTCCTCCTCCGTAATAAAGGTAATTCTTTATTACTTTCTTTATCACTATTCGTATCTTCAAATCCAGAATCTGATCTAGAATAATTAGGTGAATTTCTACCTGATGAAGAAGTCGAAGAGGTTGATTCAAGTTCATCAACATCGCTATTTCTTCTCGTTTGTAATAATATTGAAGGAGAAGCAGTTGATGAGATTGACGATTTGATAAGCAATTTCTCCTTTTCATCCAACAATCTCATTTCTTCTTTTTCTTGTTTATATTTCTTTTTAGCGTCTTCAAGTGCTAAGATAGCATTTAAAGGATCATCTTCAGTTTTAGGATGGCGATAACTACCACCAACTCTATCTGCCCAAGTGAAATACTGTCCATAATTGTAAACAAAGTACATATGATGTAAAGTATGATGAGCAGGTCCATTTATAATTCTTTCCAATGGATGTCCAACAATCATATCTGAATCGTGAATGAAGATAGACCATAGATTGACAGTGCAGAATAAGCCGAGGTAGGTGTACTTGTGCAGAGGGAAGACATAGACGAAGAAGTGGTATGGGACGGATTGGAGATAGCCATCGAATGGGTTGAAAGCATGTGATGCGAAAGGGGTGGGGATGACCCATTTGTGGTGTGGCTTGTGTAGACGCTTGTAGACCGCGGGCCAGTGCAGCCACCGATGGACAAAGTAAATGCACAGATCGGTAAACCAGAGGAAGAAGGCGGAGCTGCGGTGGTATAAATCGTATATCGAGGCATATCGAGTCGTGCAGAGAAGGGCGGCAAACAAACAAGACGGAAAAAGTCAGCAACAGCTAACTCAAAAGGTTCGTAGAGGATGAAAGAGGAAGACTCACCTCAGAACAATGTAAAGAACACCAGCACTCCAGTTCCATTCACTTCCAAAAACATTCTTAAACGGCGAGTTTTCAACACCTTCATACATTTTACTAAAACCTCTAACTTCACCTAGAAACCAAGGTAGAGTTAAGAAATCTAATACCCAAAAACCTTTTAGAGACATTTCAATTTCTTGTCTAACTTGATTCTTTAAGAATCTTGGATGTTTCATCATTCTTTTATCGACTGTTGTTTTGGTGTGTCATGTAGAGTGGGTTTGAGGATGAGGGTGATGCGTATCAGGTGAGGAACAAGATATACGAAAGCAGTGAGGATAGTCATGTTTCGTGTCGTTTGCATCGTACAAAGGTAGTCGCGTATACCGAGTGTCGCGGAGAGATAGTGATCAGAGACAGGATAATAAGATTTTGACAGTGTTGTATCCATAATTGGGCGAAGGGTCGGCAGGGAGGGAGCGGACAGAAACAAAAGAAGTGGATTCGGTCGAGAGCGGGAAGGGAAGGGAGGAAAGAGAGGAGGAGGTGTGGCAGGGTCAGCTTCGAGTACATGCATGTATTGTAGTAGTAGATATTCGTTGACCTACACATGAGATAGTAGCTCCCGCCTGCCATTCCAAAGTAGAGGACGAATATCCCGATGATGGTGAGGGTGTAGAGCTGGGAGAGAGAGAGAGACGCGTTTAGAGGTGATATACAATGCACACTGGATACTGATTACCGGGAATGCGACTCACACTGACACACTGCCTCAGCATGTTGTCCCTCGTGTAGACCGGACTGAGGCTCTCCCATGCCTTGTCGAGGCCGTGGTTGTCTGCCCACTCGAGGACGACGTCCATGGTGTATGTGTGTGTGTGGTGTATGTGTTGGGTGTGGTCGGGTGTGCTATGTCGCTGCTGTTGCGTCCCAATCCAAAAGCGAGGTGTGGCCTGTGCCTCTTGTTATGCTATGCGCTGCTACTGAGCCGGACGGTGGATAGACTGGATGGACAGCCTGACGCGACAGGCGGCTGTCTTGTGTGTCTCGAGTAGACTGGACTGTGGAGAGTGTTGTTGTTCTCTGCTGTGCTCGTGTATCGTGCTCTCGGGTCTATTCTATTCTGTCCTCGTCTGCGAGCGAGCGAGCGTGCTTGCTGGTGCTTGTTCTCAAAAGAGTGTCGAGGGGATGCTGCCACCAGTAACGTGGAGTGCGTCGGGTAGTCTGGACGGAGTATGCTGTAATGAGAGTAGGGACAAGTGCAAGCTCTTCTTTCCTCTTCCTCTCTCTCCCGCTGTCGAGTCGCCGTGTGACTTTTGCAAGATTGAAAAGATCAGGCCATGCAGGTTGCGAGTGCGATCGGGAACAGCGCGGAACTGGTGGCGAGATGGGATATGGAAAGGTGGTGATAAAAGTGAGGGGAGCTGGCTGGTTATTTAATTGCGACGACGACGACGACGTGGATGTGATGGCAAGCAATGGAATGAGGGTCGTCGGGTGCGGCCTCTTCTCGCCATCGCTGTGGTGGGGCGGCCTCGAGGAAAGACTCGCCCGCCTGTTCGGCCGTGATCATGCGACAACTTGAAGGCGGTGGGAGAAGAGATATCAGATAGCGTTGTCATTGATGCATTAACGAGCACTCGGACACACAGCACACTGACTGCATTGTGGAACTGGAGTGCAAGTGTAGCTGCTACAGTCTGACCTGTCACCGTCTCGCCATAGAAACTGACCTCCCAGTCCGCGCCACACTGAAAGCTCTCTCTCTCTCTGCGCGCACATTATTACTTACTGCACGCGTCTCTCTCGAGCAACACCAAGCAGCACCACTCGACCCCAAACACCGACACAACAACAACAACATGGCCAACTTCTTCGACGACGATGCACATGACACCCTCAACCATGACGAGCAGATCCATCCAGAGGACACTCGCGCAGGGCCATCGCGTCGTCCGGCAAGAAGCACAAGCACAAGCACAAGCACAAGTCAAGATGGTGAGGATCAATTGCCCCCTCCATTAGCTGGACGCACTACCTCTCATAACAATGACAAAGGCAAAGCGCGGGCTCCTGCGGGCTATACCTCAAACGGTGGTGGTGTGCAGAGACACGCCAGAGGGAGCAGCACAATGTCAATCGACCTCGACACGACAACCACAACGACGCGGCACAGGGGCAACAATACAACAACAGCGAGACAAAGAGACAGAGGCTTCCTAGCAGATGACGACCAAGAAGACGACGCTGTCAATGCAGCGCGTGGGGGAGGCGAAGAAGATGAATCGGTCCAACTAGATGGGGATGGAGGAAACAGCGAATCTGATATTCAACACCTCATGAGATTATACATGGATGAAAGAATGGCTCCTGAACTATTGAAATTCCCTGAGGAATTGATCACTAATCTAATGCAAAACTTGGAAGCTCAGGTTAGTCATGGATCCTTCCTTCCATCCACTCCACTGTGTTGGGGTAGTAGTTTGATAGCTGATACATTCTCGACGTCTTACTATATGGATCCGCTATACACTTCTTCTCTCGTAACTGTTACACAACGCAATACTCACTCATTCATGTTCCATTCCATCCCAACACGCAATAAAACCAAACTATCAACCCGCGCACCCAACGACAACGATTCGAACAAATCAAACAAATGAAAAACATCGACACCAACACCGAATTGAAAACCACACTCAAATGATAATACAGACAGAAGCTGCTTCTGTCTTGCTTTCTTCAGGAATAACTTCAAAAGCAGAAGAACATGAACGTTTATTACTAGTTCAAATGGAAATTGAACGTGTTAGATGGTTATTGAGAAGTTATCTACGTACTAGAACTCACAAGGTGGGTTTTGTTTTTCTCACTCTCGTTCGTCAAGGCATCTTTTTCATGCCTGATTGGAGATGGGTTACACGGTGACGGTCTCCTGCGATGGTGTAGTCCGGCTCCATTCGAAGGATGGGACCCTGGTTACTGCTCTCACGAATCTTTGAACTGATTCAGTCTATTCTTCCATTTCTTCTTCCGGCGCATCGTATTTCTCTACCGCTTTCTCCCCCATTCAATTGTCTCTCTATCGCGCTTCTCACAACCACAATCGGCCAATTACGCAATACAATCAATACAATCCTTTAAAACGGCACACTATCTTACAAATTCCCTTTCTTCCATTCACCTCGCTCATGGGATGGGAAATAACGTATACACACAGATTGAAAAACAAGCACAATACCTACTCAAAACACCATTAGCTAAAATAAAAATGTCAGATATAGAATCTGGTTATGCAGAAAGATATTCAACTTTAATCTTTAAACATTTTAATAATTGTGTTGTTGGTAATATACCGGAACGTTTAGGGAGGTTGGATGAAGATGAAATGAGTGAGTTCAAAAACGTTCTTCTTTTTGACATTACCACCGGTTGTTCATGAAGGACGCTGCTGTAGCGTGTCGAGTTTCCACAAAGCTGATCTGCTATTGCCTTTACAGTTGTAAGACCGGATTTGGATCAAGCTGTCTTCGCCAGAGCGAGAAGAGATTGTCCCCCTATATTATTACCAGAGTAAGTTCTTCTTCGAAAGACACTTGTCTTAAGGGATTCCATCTCTTTTGTTATTTGGTGTTGCAATGCCAAAGGATCCGAGAATAACGTGCTGACCCATCCCAATTCCTACAGCCAACAATCACTCGAGATGAAAGCTGGTGAGATCCATTTAGTGAGATATAAAAGTGTTAGAAGATTAGTGAGGGATGGAGATGTGAGGCTTGTATAGTAGTTGTAGTATGTTTCCGTTGTCAATGTGCTCTCTACTGGGAAACACGTGCCGCCTGGTTGAGCTTGAAACTGCTGCATGATCCGAACATCTCTGACAAGAAGGCCGACGCCTCAGAGACCTGTAATAAAGATGAAGAGCTCTCTCGCGGTGTGTCATTGAAGTCAATCAAGTAGTTCCGCTAGACAGAATCGACGCGACCTTCTTTGACCGTCTCGATCTTGTTTCTCCATGGTTCTTTCTTTCCGACCGACTTGCTCAAAGTCGACCCCACCTGCAGCAGGATGGCCATATCCGACTACTTGACGAACGTCTACACTCGCTTCACTACCTTCTCTCAAACTACTACATTCCGTTTCATAGCAGCAATAACAGCATCAAGTATTCTAACTTCAATTTCATTGCTCTCGTTTCAATCATTTCAACGTAGAACACATCGTAAAGCATTAAGAGATAGTGTAGAAGGTAGATTAGCTTTAAAAGAAGAAGAACGTCAACGTAGACTTGGTGGTGGTGTGGATGGAAGACCTAGTATTTCCAGAAGAACAACAATAGATGATAAAGATGAAGAATTAATTGATTATTCTGATACTGCAAAAGCTCAACAACAACGTCGAGATCGTAATAATGGATATTCAACACCGCTTATTGATACTGTAGATGTGAATGATCCTAGAGTATATGATGAAGAAATTATTAAAGAACAATTGGCTAGGAATATCGCTTTCTTAGGTGAAGAAGCGGTCGATAAGATTAGGAATTCTTTCGTAATCGTTGTGGGTATTGGTGGTGTTGGAAGCGCAGCTGGTAAGCAGCCCCTTGATACGACTTAGTCGCGTCTACATAAGGTGTAGAATTCGCTGATGGTGGACTGTTTATTCATCAGCTACTATGCTCGCTCGCTCTGGAGTCGGCAAGATCCGCATCATCGACTTTGATCAAGTTTCACTATCTTCATTAAATGTAAGGATACCTATATGAAGCTTCTTTCTAGAATCATACGTTCAAAAGAAGCATGCGAATGACTTACCTTGTTTGTATCTGTCGTTCCTAACAGAGACATTCAGTAGCTACTCTAGCCGATGTAGGCACTTCAAAAGTCCAATGCTGCAAAACACATTTCAACCGTATATGTCCCTGGGTGCAAATCGAAGCTATTAACGAATTATTCTCAATAGAATCAGCAGATCGTTTACTTTCAGGATCGCCAGATTATATAATCGATTGCATAGATAATATAACTACAAAAGTTGATTTATTAGCTTATTGCAAGAAACGTGATATGAACATATTCTCCGCTATGGGTGCTGGTGGTAAATTTGATCCTACTAGAATTCAAATATCGGATATTAGTGAAACATTTGAAGATCCATTGGCTAGAGCTGTTAGGGTCAGATTGAAAAAAGTAGGGGTTGCAAGCGGAGTTCCGGTCGTCGTGAGTCAAGCCTTTCAGTTTTGCCCAAACTATCTCTTTGATCCTGACAGCGCATAATACGCATGGCGTATCCTTTCGTTTGGTACAGTACTCGACGGAACGACCTTCAACTCTAGGCAAATTAATGCCTCTAGCAGAAGAAGAATTTCAAAAAGGAGCAGTACATGAGCTTTCAGCTCTCGAAGCTTTCAGAGTTCGTATATTACCAGTACTAGGACCTCTACCATGCATGTTTGGGCAAGCTGCGGCGGCGTATGTTACCGCTATGCTAGCTGGTAATGTGCCTATGCAGCCTTTGGCAGTAAAGTGAGCTTGAAGTTTCAGATGAAAGCTTGGCATGGTCCATGAGCCAACCACGCTGATTGATCTCTTCGCGACACTCCCTTAGGAATCGCACAAAAATATATCGTCGTCTGCACAATGACCTAGCCGCAAGAGAGGAACGAATCACAGGTATCAAGTGAGTCATGCAGTAACTGTTTTCGTTAATGAAGGATGCTTGATACTGATTAAAATGTGTCGCAGTAAAATACCTCTTAGCGAAGAAGACTTTGCATTCATCTTCGAAGAACTCCATCGAGGTCGTTCAATTGTAGCGCCTACATTTGCAATTCCAGCACGAGCGAGCGCTTGCAGATGGAGAGCTGAAGAACCAATAACATTTGAAAACATAGTTGTATTTGAAAAGGAGGAAGCTATGAAACATGAAAAAGAAGTATTGCTGGGTGGCAAGAAACCTGAAGAAATTTGGAATCAAGAAACTTGTCAACTTGTTGAAAGAAGACGACAACTTGCGAGAGAGAATGAAGATTTTAGATTGTTCTAGATTCGCAAATCCCTCCCCTTCCTCCTATACACACACTCGGGCGTTAATAGGGCTGTCCCCTTGTCCTGCTTGTCCGGTGCTACCTCACACAGCCCGAGATGCTTTGGCTGAACAGAGCCCCTCAAGACCGCCTCTCTGGATGCACATAATCTCTCTGCTCTCTACAAACCAACTATAAGGATACAGCAAACATGAGCCAGAACTTCAATAGCATGAAAGCTATGCTAGCGAGTGCCATTCCACCCCTACTCCACAGAGAAGAAAGGCGCCCTGCCTATGCCGACGCGGATCTCCGCCTACACGTGCAAGGTGAGTCAATCATGCTAATAAGAATTGACTACGTTGCAATACTGACTCGTACTCACTTTGACCAGGTGCACCAGAGTTGACCTTCCCTATCCCGATAGAGGCACCAGCGACAGCTGGCAGATCAGTTAAATTGGTAGATTTCCTAATAAGATCTGATCTGAGGACTATCTCAATGCCCCCTGGCGTACATTCCTTACCTGCTTTCACAGCTGCTAAAGCTGCCGAACAGGCAGAGGAGAGGGAGTCTTCGGAGTGTGGTGATTCGGGAGTACCACATCTAGCACCGCTTTGAATGCGGTCTTGACGCGAGTGGCGCTAGGACAATAACGCGCCTTCAAGCCCTGTTCTGCCATCCGACGAGTTAGACACTTTGTATCAATCTCACAATTCAGAGTACAATGAAATGCAATTTCTTCTTCTTCTACATCTCCTTGATCGCGTGTCATGCCGATTGCCGCCTTTGAGGACCCTCGTTGCCGCTTCCTACAGTCATTCACTTTGCACATACCACGATACAAAGCCAGACTGGACAGACCTTCCCGCAACACAGCGCACACTCGTGGGAGTGCTTCGTGCCATGGCCGCTGTAGTCCGGTGGACGTGGGACAAGACTCAGGCAGGATGGAGTGCTATCAGTGGCCGGATATTAGACCGAGCAGAGGCATTAGTCGCGATGTACGAGCAGGCGCACGAGCAGCCTAGAGCAGGAGGCACACCTGGAGGAGGAGCAGGAGGAGTTACCATTGATTTTCCTGCATTCTGGTCATTCATCGGATCACGCTACACCGTCGCTCTTATCCTATGTACCGGTCTCGCGAACAGGATCATCGCAATCGTACCCCCGAATCTACAAATACCGTATAGAAGCTCGGCAAAGACAAGAGCACTCGTCAGATCACCTGCTATCCTACTGCTCGCGAGATCCTGCATACTCATTCTAGGCATGCTAGCCAAGTTATCTGGCGACCAAGGTGTACAAGCTTATTACTCGGTCAAGGCTGGGAATCTGCTCAGTCAAGAGTCGAGCCTAACTCACGCAAACGTACTGTGGTCCTGCTTCGTGGCAGCTTGTGTAGCAGTCGCCTGCGAGAGCTTCGTACGGGCTCTGGATAGAGAGTACGTTAGTGCTGGCCCGTGATCGCGTGATTATGGTCATGAACGATGATTCCTGATGACAAGGTGTGAATTTCCTTTTTGTTCCACAGTATCGCAGCAACAATACCTATCAATCTGTTCTCTCTCGCTCTGCTACTACACTACCACAGTCTACCCTCCCAAGATCCGCTAGTGCCACCGTCACGTCAAGTCTACATTCTACTTCTCCTAACACTCCTAGAGATACTATGCCTCCACCTCGTCGCGATACCCGCATGGCGAGCACGGTTGCCAGTCACGGCTTTCTTCGCCGTCGTCAGTCGCGGAGCAATGCTTCATTTCTGGCTGAATTCAGGACCAGGAGCACATGCTTCCCTCATGCCTGCTATCCAGTCTCTCGGCAGAATACTACCTGAAGTTTTCTTCGCTGGTTCCAGTTTAATCTTCATCGTTCTTCGAGCATTAGTTCAACTTATTACCGAAGGTCGCCTTAACATGGACATCTTCGGTCATGCGTCCGCTCTACCGCATCGTGATGATGACTTCCTCGTCGCACTCATCAAATACGGTACAGCTACATTGGAAACTACCGCGATGAAAGGACTAAATAACGAAGTATCCATGCTGTCGCATCCTGCAAGTACCTACGTTGAATTACATGCCGGCAGCTCATCAGCTTCATCCGCCGGCGCTCTCGGTACAGGCCAAGTTTTCGCCGCACATCCAGCATATGAACGTTCACAGAGATATATATCTGCAGATCCGTGGAACAACGAAGTCCGCCTAGTCAAGCCTGTCTCGGATGGTAGCAACGAAGTAGATCCACTCAGCAAGAATGCAAGTATGCGAAAGGAAATCTGGCGCTTCTGCAAAGCATTCTACCTGCTCTGGCAAATATACGTCATAGGCTACGTAGCGAGTAAGACTGGCGTCGGTAGGTTGGCCCAAGGAGATAGTAAGGTAGCTCGAGGATTGCGATGGGTTGGAGTATCTCCCGAGAGTGTCGAACAAGCGCTACGACGACGTGAAGGACGACTGCATCGAAGTCAAGAAGCACAAGAGAAACAGAAGGTGGCTCTGGATGAAGATCAAGATGATCTCGACGATCCTGACTACATGCCTGTCGATGGGCCTGATGCAGACGAGTCCGGCAGCGACGAAAGTGACTCCGAGTCCGATGATGAGGGGGATGTCACAAGGCAATTGATGCGTGCTGGATCGCCGGCCAGCGGTAACCTTGTCGCTCGAGCCCTTTCGCCCTATAGTAGAGAATCTACACCTCTGGATTCACAACTCGAAGAGGTTAGATCACTCCTGAACGAACCCGAACAGCAAGAAATCCTGCCTGTTCTCATTGCACATTTGCAAGCCGAAGTAGGACAGCAAGGCAGCTCGCCCTTGACCCGGCGTCGATACCGAGCAATCACATTAGGTTCACCAAATGGCAGGATGGATCCAAATGACATGGCTCTCACATCTGCTATTGCCGCGCGAAGACAAGCTGCGTCCGGTGAAAACGCACCACGATCTTCGGACGAACAATGGGATGATTCTACCTTTCGAGCTGCAAGCACGTGTGTCGTATGTTGTGCTGAGCAGAGAAGCATTGTACTATGGCCGTGCCGCTGTCTTGCATTGTGCAATGACTGCCGCGCGGAGCTTGCTGCTCGCAGCAATAGTCAGGGCGGATCGTCGATATGTCCTTGCTGCAGGACGGCAATTCAGGGATATTCCAGGATACTCATACCGTGATATCCGATAAGCAGTGTACAGTATATGATTTATGTGTATATATCGTTGTTATATCAGATCAAGCAATCAATTCTCGTATATCTGCCCTCTTCCTTGTTCTCGCAGCGATACACGCCACCACTTCTGGAGAAAAAAAACGTGATCGGACCTTGCATTGCCAGTATAGCTAACTCCAACTGCAGCAGCAACAGCAGCAGTCTTTCGGAGCCTTGTATATAGGCTTGTGGCCTCAAGTCGATAATGACGTCCTCGCTAGCCGCACAGCTGGCTGATATTGGCACACTCGACCGTGAACGCCTCCAAGCTGCAACATCAAAATTTCGCCCATCATTCCTCTTTCCACCTCGGCAAGCCGCATCCTTGAGCAATGAAGAAATACACTCTCTGGCATACAATGGATATTTAGCTCTGCTGGCTCAAGACAGCCGTTTCGAACGCTTCGAAAATCCCATCTTTGGCGAGAAAGCAAAGTTGACGGACAGAACCATTCTAACGAAGGAGGAGAATGTAAAGCTGGATGCAGTCTTGAATAGTCTGCTAAGGCTTCTGGCAAGCAGATTCCTACTGAAGAGTGCTGGAAAGGTGCTCGAGTGGCTCATTCGTCGCTTCAGGTGAGTCCTTCCGCTCCTGCAAAGAGGAAGCTTGTCCAAGCCGGCGACATGCTAACACGAACCGCAGAATCAATGATTTCAATGTCGAAGAGTTGGTCCGCGTCATACTACCTTATCACGAGACACCCCAATTCGTACAAATGTTACAGATCACCAAACTTGAGTGAGTTTGGTATTCGCTTACAACCGCCTTACAGCAATGAAATTGACCGCCTTCCCTGTCTTTATAGCGGACATGCAATGTTTCAAGCGTTCGAGGCTGTCAAGACTTCCTTGCAGCCTATGCCTCGGCATCATCTTCTCACAGCTCTGTCAAAGTCACACGACCTTTTCCGATTTATTGCAAATGCTGTCGAGCCTTACCGTAGTCAAGGATGCTTGTACAGCACTTTGACAGCCTTCTGGGCTGGTTCATTACTGGCTTACATCGAGAGAACAAAGTCGTTTCAGCCTCAAGATATGTCGATACTCTTACCAGTGATCATGCAAGGCATCAAGAGCGATAATCGAGACCTACGACTGGGCAGCTATATTATCTTGTCGCATCTAAGTGCTCGAACGGATCTATCACAAGAAACGGCCTCTCTGCTTGCTGAAACGCTTTTGGTCTCCATCAAAACTACTTCAGACATGGAAGAGCAGGAAGCGGCATTGACAACGCTAGCAATTGTATGCGGACACCAAGATCCGCCTCTTGCGCCCTTCTCGGAAAAAGCTGCTTTACTACCATATCCCGTTCTCAACATGCTGGTTTCTCTGGCTCAGAAGAGCAATATCGCCGCTCTCCTTAGCCCTCTCTTGACTACACTCCTCAAAATTGCTCAAGAACAGCCAAGCCTCGCGGAAAAACTTCACGACCTTGTAGCACCTCCGTCATGTCCGCTGCAGATTACAGAAGTGGCTACTAGGATAATCTTAGATAGTAGCGCAGCTCAAGGTGTCATCCCTCCGTCCTTTGCGAAGCTGTTGATATCTATCGAGCAACGACTGCCAGAGGATGTCTCTTTGCTATCTTTTGCTGCTAGCACAAAACATGGCCGCCTGGTGCATCTCTTGGAAAAGGTTAGAGCTCTATTCAATAAAGAAACTGGAGGTCAATCAGCTGACGTTTCACTTCCTTAGCTCGAAGACAAGAACGCAGCCACTGGCCGTTCATCGATTCAGGGTCCACCCATCAAGCACCGCGACGCTGCCATCCGTGCTGCTCGGCTGGAGCAAGCCTTGAGGAACGACGTACAGGAGGACGGAACTGCTATCCGCGAACAGCAATTGTCAGCAGCGCTACTTGAGGCGTTGTCAGATTCATCCCTCGAAGTTGCAACCGTATTATACGATGTCAAGAACAGATCCAAGCTTGCCAGTATCTGTGCCTCAGAAGCCGATGCGATTTTCCAGCGCTGTCTATCAGACTCTCCAAGCGGGGTTGACAGCAGCCTCGTGCTCATGCGAGCCGACTTCCTGCTCACCACCTTTGCTGGTGTAGTGGGTGAAGTCTGGAGAATGCGGATCTTGACAGAATATCTGTGGCCCCATCTCCTGGCTACGAAACACTCCTTTAACAAAACGAACGGCATTTGGAACATCGTTGTGTCTCTAGACAAGAAAGCTTGGCCCGAATTTAAGGCAGCGCATAAATATATGATAGCAACGGAAGAAGACGCCACCGCATTCAATGACAACCTCGTAGATATGCTCAGCAAGGTCTCATACGCCGATCAAGCCATTGAGGCGCAGTTCACGAGTTTCCTGTCAGCAAGCGGTGCTCGCAACACTTCGGCACATGGGAAGGCTTCCATCTTGAGTCAGCTAGTCGTCCTTCGACTTCTGGCTGGAGGCGATCGCAAGTACGCTCATGTCATACTTGACCACCTCCCGGTAGGGGCAGTTCTGGCAGCCGCTTCTTCGCTCTATGGTACATCAAAACTTTCCACAGTGCTAGCACGACGCGTGTGGTCGAAGCCCACAAGTCCCAAAACACAAAATGCGCTTGCGGGTGCTGTATTTGGCACAGCTATGCACGCTGTTGCGTCATCCAAGCCAAGTGCAGAATGGTCCTGGCTAGCAGCTTCTGCTGACCTTAGCGAAGAAACCAAGAAGCATCGAGCCTTGATCAACAGAGTCTACGAATTGTCGCACTGCGCCCAGCTTCCCAACGAGTGCAGAAGAGCCGTCGTTGATGCCCTGCTAACAATACAACTCAGCACGGACGCGTTGGCGTTCCTAGCAGGAATCTATACAAGCGGAGCAGAAGGAATACGCTTGATCGCTTTGAAGGATACAGCAACGTTTGTCAAACAGCACAACAATCTGGACTACCAAGTTCTCCTCCCCTCATTAGTACACGTTCTTGCAGGAGGCAAACGCGCAACCTGTCAGGAAGCTGTGCGCGTGCTGCGCGCCATGCAAGGTGCCGTGACCGACGGGAGGTCTGAGGGGTCATATGGATTAGATGCCTTTTATGGAGAATCCTCAGGTGTGTCTCATCGCGAGGAGTTACTGCATTACCTCCTTCTGACTTTACTTTACAGGAAAAGCCAAGTACTTGGACAAACTTCAATATTCTTCTCTCCTGCAGGCGATCGTTGGCGACGAAGCGTCCCTCCTGGTTGATGGCAATTACATACAACAGGTCTTTGTCAATGCATTAGAAGCAAAGGACACTGACGAAAAGCGTCTCACTAGACAAGCCCTTGTTGGCTTCTTCGTCTCGCACGCTGTAGCATGGCGCAGTATTCCAGCTAGATCGGTTCTGCTCTCAAGCATTCAGCGTATTGCGGACGACAAGAGGTCGGCACTCCTTCAGCCTCTCTTGACTGAGAGCAGTGAAATGGGTCAAAGTCTCTCTTCAGACGATGTTGTGCAAGACCGACATTACTGGAAGCTGGTACTCAAAGGCTACAAAGCCCGAAGTGTTACCGACGAAGTCTTCCAAACTATCGCAAATATTGCCAAAGGCACCAAGAGCGATGCATTGGCCATCAGCCTGCGGGACGAGTTGCGAAATGCTGTCCAGAGCTGGGTTTTGCTCGCCGCGACCTCAGAGCAACGCATTGAGCTTTTTACAACCGTTTCGGCCTTAGTCCAAGACAACACAAATGTGGGCTCAATGTGTTGACTGCATTGCATTCCGTGAACGCTGACACGTGATTTCAGGGCGAGATTGTGCAAAACCTCGAGGTTTTGCGTTCCTGCTTACGGTATGCCGAGGTACTGCAGGCTGCAGTGGCTGGCGTTAGAGAAGCGTTGGCAAACAGGATCAATGATGGTCCATCCGCTAAGAAGGCGAGATCCGGCATAGCTGGAGCTCGAGACCTGGTCTTGACACGTTTGGGTTTGATCCTTGAAAATGCAGAAATCAACTCTGCCACGGCATCTCCAGAGCTCCTGGCTAGTTTCTTGAGTCTCCTCGCAGCCCTCGTGGACGTCGTTTCATCTCAAAATGATGTGGACTATTACATTCAGCTCACTACAACGAGAGCGTCGGAAGTTGCAGCCAGTCTACCGGTGAGTCTCAACATATCCTGGCGCTATCTTCGATGTCTGACCCTTTTAGCAGGCAAGCGAGGATGACATCGACCTTCGTGTCGGACCAGTCTTGGAAACAATACGCAGTAAGTACAGACGGTACTCGTTGCTCGGGCCGGCACTGATTACAGACTTATAGTCTCGAGCAATCCTGCTACTTCAAATGCCGCCTTGAACCTGATGGCCGATCTAGCCAGGCTTGCACCCGCTCAAGTAGCGCAAAACGTCATGCCCATCTTCACATTCATGGGTACGAACGTATTGCAACGGGACGACGCCCAAAGCACGCGTGTCGTTGACAAGGTATGATTCTAGTGTCGTGATTCTGTAACATCTGCTAAGTATGTCCCGTATGTCCACAGACTATACGTACAATCGTGCCCGCACTTGTCAAACAGCGTCGCCAACGCTCTTTATCTACAGAGCAATTGGTCTCGGACATGGAAGAAGTCCTTCGTGTCTTTGTGGACGCAGCTACACATGTACCCCGTCATCGTCGGCTACAGTAAGCAGTTATGCATTATGGATGTAACGCGGCAGCCCAATCCGATACTGACTTTACTCGACATTTAGTTTGTTTATACGCTTCGTCGAAATCCTTGGTCCTCTCGACTTCTTGGCACCTGTATGCACGTTGATGGTTGACAAGATAGCTCTGAAATACGTCAAAACCCGTGAGGTATCCTTGCTGGCTCTGCCCCTTGGTGTTTATCAATACTTCGCGGGCGACCTACAGCTTACGGTAAGTCTGCCGGTGCGTTACGGATTGGATCACGTTGCTAATCCCCAATCTCTAGGCTATCTATCAACAATTGGTCGACCTACACAAGAAAGTTGATTCGCTCAACTTGGACGCAGCAGAAGAGTCCGTATCTAGTAGGCACAGCAGTCCTGTCACACCAGCCGAAAGCCCGATGCTGCCCGTGAAATCTTCTCGCCGAACTGTACTCGCACTTCTGTATTTCCTACAAGAAGTGGTGTCAAGCAAGAAACTCTCGGCAGAGCTTCAAAAAGGACGGAACTCGATGGATGCGGAAGCTGCGATTGTGCCTCAATTTGCCGAAATCACGAATGCCTGCATTCAACTTATGAGTATCAAAGCTCAGAAGTTGTCACAAACAGACCTTGCACAGTTATCTACCGGCAGCCAATCCCTCGTAAAGACCCTTTCCCGAGTAATGAGCACGGCTGAGTCCGCCAAGATCCTCACCATACTCGTTGGCCACGCATCGGATGAGGTAAGGCTACGATGAACCCGTCTGTAGACATGACTTCCAGGCTGACTTGTCTTTTATTGTCGCAGGTATCGGATCTGGGTATCGATATGCTTGTCGGACGTCTGTCATATGTCAAGAACAACCATCGACAACTTCTCAGTCCTGCAATCTCATCCGCTCTATTATCTCTCTCGAACGTCTTAGTGAAAACGGATAGCAAGGCGAAGCGCCTTCACGCGATCTTGCGAATCAGGGCTATTGCCGCTTATTGTTCTGATGAAGAAGCATCACAATTATATCATGCTCTTGTGTCAGTGCTCAGCCAGGCGGAGAAGAGTACAAGCACGACTTTCAACCAACAGGCCTTAACATTCGTGACCGAAGCAGTGTAAGCAACTCCCGGTCATTTCTTGCGACTATTCGAGCACACAGGCTAAAGTAATTTGCGCAGACCACTCCTTGGCGGAAGGATCATTCCTGCAGTCCACCGCTT
Organism: Cystobasidium ongulense; assembly: GCA_022835595.1. Taxonomy (NCBI): domain Eukaryota; kingdom Fungi; phylum Basidiomycota; class Cystobasidiomycetes; order Cystobasidiales; family Cystobasidiaceae; genus Cystobasidium; species Cystobasidium ongulense. The sequence goes on from BQUP01000002.1 coordinate 2,923,915, forward strand.
GTTGACCCTTGTCAACTCTCTCATCCGCCAGCATCTTGTGAATGCTACCGTTGCGGCCAGTCGCAACATTGCCACAACAGGCTTCTCTGTGCTCGAAGCCCTGCTGCAGTGCACGCCGACCTTCGTTGCGAAAGAGATAAGGACAGTCCTCGATCTATGTGTAAGCGTGGAGTCCAGTGCAGCTGGCGATTCCGAGGCAATTGGCGTCATCAAAGCCGGCACAAGCAAAGTGATATCAGCCTGCACAAAGAAGCTCCCCGTACAGTCCCTCTATCAGGCTTTACAAGAGCTATACAGTCAAAAAATGACGACGGCAAGCGCAGACGTATCAGGTGTGATTACTATTCTGGCGCAAACCATTCGGCAGACGAGCACACGAACGATTGCAGAAATCCACAAATCACTCTTCGCTCAGCTGCTATCCATATTCGACACTCGCTCGATTATCGATGCCGAATCCAAGGTAAGTTTGTACTGGTGCCTGAATCTTCGTCGCGCGCTGACGTAGTCTGTATCGAAGACTGTGGACGATATCGAGAAAGCAGCGGTTGGCGCCTTCATGCAGCTGGTACTCAAACTCAACGAGGCAACCTTCCGACCCTTGTTCATGAGGCTCGTAGATTGGACAACGCCTGGAGATTCGGAGAATTCAGCAGTATTAGAAGCTGCCCGGCAACTCATATTCTTCAAAGTCTTGGACAGATTACTGCTTCAGTTGAAGGTGAGTCTTGCATTGTGTGCAAAAGCTTGCGACCCTGCTCCCTCTAACATGTCACATCTCAGGGCATCGCCATGCCATACTACAGCCTGGCTCTGGATACTACGATACACATATTAACGAGCAACCCAGACGAAAAACTTTGGTCATTAGTGTTATCGTCACTGCGCCGAGCACTCGAAGCGGATGCTGCTTGTAAGTCGGGTCTACGTGCCTTTGTCGGTGTCCCGAGCTGACTCAGTGGCGAATCTCTAGCGTTCTGGACTGAAGCGCGAATGTCAAAGCTCGTGCTACCGCTTGCAGAGCAGGGTCGTAGATCATCTTTGGATCGCCCGGCTAGCATCGAAGCCTATAAAGCCACCATCAAGTCCTTTGCGAATGCTGCTACACCGCACTTCAACGTCCTCCAAAGCCTGCACCAGGCTCTACTACGCCTTGCAACAGAAGACAGCCAGCGCATACAGCTTATGTCGATCCGCGCTCTCCAGGCTATGTGGGATTCAGAGGCGCAACCTGAGCTCATTGCTTTCAAGCCAGAGAGTATGCCTACGATTGCAGAACTGCTTGAAGCTGGAGGACAAGTAGAGCAAGAGACTAAAGTCCTTCTGGCTACGATGGCCGAGGGAGAGGAAGATGCCGAGATGGCCCTTGATGATGAGGAGGAAAGCGATGATGAAGAGGATGGCGACGATGACAATTAGGCTGTCCCCTTTATTCTGTACGTTCTTTTGCTTTGCAATACAATCAACAGCACAGTTCTCGAAAGGCTAGGCAGGAAAAGAATGCAGTCCCTAGAAATTGTCAACACCTGTTTATTCACACTGACAACACTACGAAAGCTTATGTACGCTATTATGAGCTTTTAACTCGATTATGACACGGTTATGCTGTCGTTGCCAGCTCCGTCCATAATCTCGTTGATCAAATCGTCATCTTCGTCGTTTTCTATGTCCATATCGTTGTCGTCTCCGTCTGCCTCGTTGGATGGCGTTTCTGGCGTCGGCATAGACATGCGCGATGGCGAATGAGCACGATGGCTGCTACGTCCTGGGTGTGACGAGCTTTTGTAATGTCCGCTGCCGCTGGATGACTTTCTCTTATCGCTGGTGGGGGTAGTTGCCGTCGAGGAGACTTTTATCCCCTTTCTAGCCATGAGCTTGGTCATGAACTCCTTGACGTACTTCTTGAGTTTGCTCTCTTTCTCCGACGCCAGCTCATCGTACTTTTCCGTTGAAAAGTGACTAGACTTTTTCTCTTTCTCGCACATTATTTTGCAGACCTCTTTTGCTCGCTTCTTGAATGACTCATTGTCAAGATGCTTCTTGTACTTTGACATTGTCTTGATGACAACAGTACTGAAGAGCCTGTACATCTTCTTCTCCTTTGATTGTGATTCCTTCTTGATGCGCTGCTCTTGCTTCTGTTTCTTGGCCAAGCGCGCAGCTTCGGCTTCGGCTTGAGCAATCGAAGCCTCCATAGCCGCCTTTGCCTCCGCCTCTGCGCGTGCTTTTGCGATGATACCATTAACATCAACATGCAAGGACCGATTGTATTTGTCCAACTCGTGCTGTACAATTTCGTTGCTCGGAAACTCTGCATAAACGGCTTTGGTAAGAGTGCATAAGTATGCCTGTTGCTGGAACACAGCGTTTTGTGGTGCTGGAAGCATTTCCCAGTTTGCTGGAAGTAGAGGCGGCGTCTTTGCTCTCTTGAACCTGATGATTGACGATGAGCGTGACAATGCCGCCTCCAGTGTCTGCGAAAGCTCTACAGGTGTGGTATCGAAGCCTTTGGTATCATCCTCAGCCATACGCAACCGGTTACGTCGCGCAAATACCTCATCGAGCTCGAGCATCTCTTGTGCAGATCGTTTGCGTGTCTCCCCCTGAGCATCTATCGTATCTTGCATAGACTTTGGTATTCTATAACCGACTTCTAGAGCTTGCCACATTTGCAAGAGCAGCTTCGCAGGCTCGGCTATTGTCGGCAGATCTTCCTTTCCAGCCATGTCCATCACTATCGGCTCAATATTCGTAGAGATGAGCTTGTTTCGCGTGATGAGAGGCCATTTGGCAAGCACACCAAGCACCTGATGATGGACATGCTCAGTTTGAATGGATAGCTGCCAGACGTTTATAACTTACTTGGATCATTATTTCCGCATCATCTGGATATTCATGTAGCAGCGTACTCATAAGACTGAAGCCATGCAAACGCAAGAGTGCTCTTTGAACAGCAAGCTCTTCTGTGAGCAGGATTCGCTCTAGCAACTTTGAGATAATACGCCGATTATTCGACGCCTGTCTGAGTGCGGAAGATACCTTCGGAACATCGGGCAGTTCAATAGGTGTAAGTTCGGGGAAGTAGTCTTCATCTAGCTTGCGAGACTTCTTCTTCTTGGATCCTTTCAAGCCAAGCGCCTCAACGGCCTCAGTAATGCCGAGTGCTAGAAGAGTATCACGAGTCAGATGAGCGCTACATGGAGATATGGCCTGATGAATTTACCATCCAAGTATAAATCATCCATTCCAGCAATGTCTGTTTGGGTCTTGCCACCGATAAAGCCAACGCAATTTGATTCACCACAATAGCAGACTTGCGCATCGTGGCCATACCGATCTACATTGTAGTTGAAAGTGAGCTCTTCGTTTGGCTGAATTTTACGTTTCGTGAAGATGCCCATCCGTAATCGTCGGCCGACGACCCACTTCGATACATAGCAATTCGGCGCGCAAGAATGGTTAAGAAAACGTCCCTTTCCACCTCTCTTGGTGGCGTCGAGAAACTGGAAAAGAAAGATGAATGTTAACTCCATGCGAGTCACCTTTGGAACACGTACGCACCTCATCCTTTTGCAACATCATGAAGTAAAAATGTTCAATACCTTCGTCGTAATAGTCGCGCATGCGTTTCTGAAATGCCTTTTCACCAATGACTTCTCCGATGTACTCGTATACGAATGCATCTTTATCTAGGGCTTCTCTTGTGCGTATCCCAAAACCTTTCTTTTCCGTCTGAACAACGTCGATCGGTGCATACTGACGTTTCTGGAAGCTGGAAAGATTTTAGAATTTCAGCGCTGGTTGATACAGATGACCAGCCTTAGGATGGCTTACCGCTGGTTTCTACAGTGTCCCTTACACCGACAATCGCCAGCAAAGCACTCGACTTGCGTAAGTCGATTGATGCAGTCGCTGCTTTCGCCGCAGGCGACATCCGGATCATCGGTTTCTGAACAAGAAGGGTGAGCGACAAGCAATATACATGACATTTAGCGTGACATAGATTACCTGGATTGAATATGCAGTCGCACATCATCGACTCCTCTTGCTGGTGCGCCAATCCCATTTGCTTGTTCTGATATATACAGCCCTCAAGCTCATCGAAGGTAGCGAGTGCCTGTACAAGCGAGAGTTTAGCACATCTTCTGCATCCATATCGTTCAATCCACGCATCTCTAGGATGCAACTTACCTCTTTATTTGCGACTGGCAGATGCGCTATGGAAATCGGAAGGCCAGGTTTGCGAGCAGTAGTTTCTGGCTCCTGGCTCTCGCCTTTTAGGGAAGAGGTGGAAGCCTCGGACGATCCCGCACGAGAAGAGTGTTCGTCGTCATCCTGCTGCTCTCTCTTGACCTTCTTATCGTCCATTGTTTCGAAGTTGAGAAAGGCGTGTGTATCTACCGGAACTGCTGGTTGAATAGGCGCCTTCTCCTCCTCTTTGAGCAGCGGCTGTCCGGCTGATGTATCGGGATACGGTCTGGATGTATAGAGGCCATTTACAACGGATCCTTCTGACTTGGCTGTGCTATAATCATCCATCTTTCCGTACTGCTGATTCTCGCTTCTTGGGATGGCTGTCAAACCACTGGGCGATGCTTCGTTCCATTGTCTGCCAGCCACATCTTCCTTTTTCACTTCGTACATTGTTGAGTAACCATCTCTGAACAAATCGTGATTGATTGTGGCTTCTGCTTTTATTGCCGCTGTTGTTCCTTCAGCAGCCGTGTCTCTCTTTCCATGTGTATCTTGACCCGCTGGCCTGCCGCCATGCAATCTAGGAGATACTGGATAGCCAGCCATAACGGCCGCCTGACGGAAAGGTCTATGTATGCAGACAGGGAAGTCACCGTGGCAGGTCAACAGCGCTTCGCCTGAATGTCGCTATAACTGCTGGCTGAATTTCGAGAGGCGATCAAGCTCGTGGATCTTGAAGCTCCTGCAGAGGTGTACCAGGCTTCCAGATATTGTTACGATATACAGCTACGTATATAACCTAGAGGAAAGCAGCCTCCTGCTGTCGTCTAGCTGGCGGCGACGTCAAGAGAAGTGCTAATGAGTCGATTGGGCTCGCGGCAAACAGCAGGCAAGGCAGGCAGGCAGACTTTGTGGCGAGCAAGTTTCTGTGGCGATTCTCTCGGTTCAAGGCAACTTCCAGACTTGAGCAATGGGGCCTTCTTTCATTTGGTGAACGCATCTAACCAGGGTCTACTCCCTGTCATTATAGAGCGGCCCAGGTGCTAGATAGCCATGCGAGGATGCTCCGGTATATGCACTGAATTGGGAGATCAAAGACAAAAGAGACGGAAGAGTGATATGTAGGACTCGACTTATGCTTGGGACTAAGACTAACTTTATGTTCTCGCTACTACTGTAAGTCAAAGACTGCTTCATGGGTGTCTGGCTTCTGTGTTGACCCTCAGGTAGACGAAGCTGATGAGGGGGCGATTCCACCCAGCGTTCCGACGGCCGCAGTTGCCGATGCGCTGGATTCAGTTGGTGATGTCCCAGATAGACGAGACGAAGTAGAGCTGGCTACGATTGGAGTTCCTGTGGGTGGAGCATAGGCTACCCAAGTGCTCGTTGCCCCTGCGAGTGTGAACTCAGATGAGGCGGTCAACGATGTGCCGTCGTATTGGAGCTGGATACGCGAACCACAGGATCAGCTCACAATCCCTAGATCTGCGTATGCCGCCTTACCTCAATGCAATCTCCACTTGTCTCGTTGACAATCTTGCAGTAGGTATAATCTGCAGAAATGCACATGAGAGGGATGGCGCATGGAACAAGAAGCGCACATCCTCTTACCGTCATATCCATCATTCCCTGCGATCTGGACTATCTGAGTAGGATCAAGGACAAATCCGACCGTCACTGTAGCCGTGACCGTCTGGCTTAAAGTGGTTACCGTGACGGTCTCTACAGCAGCTATGGTTGTATTGGGGCCGCCCGTTGCAGCAATATGGTAACTCAAACTGGGTGAGAAGCCGCTTGGTGCCCATGCGGCAAAGCTGATAGGCTGCGTAGGATCCTCGGTCACCGGCACGGCCTGAATACCACCAACGACACTGGTGGCAGCGCCAGAGCTTGAAGCTGAGCCCGAGGTAGTAGATGTTGCCACCTCAGTGCTTGCTCTGCTGATAGCGCTGGTGGCACCACCGCAGCTGCAGTAAAGGTTGATGTTATTTGACGGCTAAGTGATTTCAATGGCCATTGAGACTTACCCTTCAATGGCTTCGCCAATGTAATATATACCGGACTGGCTGAAGATAGTACCTCCGTTGCATGCATAGCAGCTCTCGGCAGCCTGGCATGATATGTAGTCTCAGCTCTGCCATTGCAGGTCATCAGTAGCAGCAGGGGAGACTCACGTTCAGGAACCCAGATGAGGAGCAGAGACATGACCCTATCAGCCAGATTTAGCATGTGTTCCTTCCGCTTGTGCACATCAGCGGTAACGTACCCTGTTGTGCTGCTGGGAGGTCTGAACAAGCATTGGCAGCCGTAAGAACGGTATTACAGTCTGGGTCGCAACCTGACAATTTGCAAGGTCAGCACACCGCACCTGATGAGAGAATCACATCGTCGGAAACTCACCGGCGGCAGAAGGCAACTGTTGCGGAGCAGGCAGGCCAAGCACCAGCAGAGGCAGAAGAGCCACAAGTGCAGCAGCTTTCGCCAGCATGTCGGATCACGTGCGTGGTGGAGGTATGGGGGTCCGAAACAAGTGGAATAAAGTCGGATAAGTAGAGGGCAAGCGGAGTTGCTTGGGATTTGCTGCTGCGAATCGCTTGCGCTGGCAAAGAGAGAGTTGTAGTGATAGAAAGAGGATGTGTAGGCGGAAGTGGTAGGTGAGCAGGGCTTCAATACGAGAACAGCTGTCGCCTCGTTGACGTTGCCGGGCTATAGCCTGTCTGTCGGTAACTGCTGGCGGCATCTACGTACGTCTTTGCCAAAAATGGCAAGGTAGGCCATACTATGTCTCTGACAATTAGCAACGTTGCAATCCGATGGTGCGCTGTAGATTACCAAGCTAGGAAACGCTCTTTAGCGGGTCTGCCGCTTCCCCCCTGCAGCAATGACTCTCGAGGAGCTTACGATCGGACAATGTGAATAGATCCCGAATAAGTGGATTGTTAGCTGTCCGAAGGTGCCGAAGGAATTGCCCACGGTACGTGATAATCGGAGTGACGGTAAAGCATGATGATGGATCAGGCCTCGTGCTGGGGTAAAGCTCTCTTACCCCCATAGTAGTGTAATTAGTTGCTTCTTCAGGCCACAACCCCTACGAAGATGGGTTCGGTTCACATGTTGTCTTTGGTGGTAATCTACAGGGGAATAGTCACATTCACGTATACGTCAAGGGAAAGGTTGTGTACATCGCATACCCAAATGGGAGATAAGCTGCACGCAGTAGACCCAGGGCCGAATATGCCAGAGTATCGGCGTCCGGTAGCTGAATAGCGTGCGAAACGCTGTCTGGAATGGGTTAGAGAGGTGTCTGAACCGAATGATGAAGGTAGAAGCCACATGATTCGAAGGAGCAGTTGCCGTATGACTAGATGTGCTGCCTGGCTTGCAGCTCGAGGTCTTGCTGTGCATGCGGACAGGCCGATCACGTCGGCGACAATTTTGTCGAGGACAGACCATTGTTGCCCATATACATACAGCAACCATCATGTCCACTAGCAACCAGGTGAAGAATAGCAAGAAGCGGAAGCATGTCGAAGCTTCTGACAGCAGCGCACGCCGCCGAGAGGCGAAGACAGCAGCCTTCATCGTTTCAAACGACAACTCGCGAGATGGCCTCAAGCCCTTGATAGCGTCGACGCCCTCTATAGCCTTGACGGATGACACAGAGTTGAACTTGTACGAGTCTTCTGCTGCTAGTGGGTCCAAAGATGGAAAGAAGGACAAGGGAAAAGGGAGAGTGGTGGCCTCTATGCTTCACGGAGAGTCTGCAAAATTGGAGTGGACGAGCACAAATCGAATGGCTGCGGAAAGCGTGCCCTGGCGGACAAGCGGCGAAGATGTACTCGCTGGGCAAGATATTGCGGACAATACAGCCGAAGAATGCTCAGCTTCATACGCTTTAGCATTGTATGACCCTGCTACCTCGTCCATTTCCTTGATCGATGCGCCACTGCATATCCTCTCTCATATACCGAAACGCTTGAAAAACCTCGCAACCATCTCGTCGAGGGATCCTGGATCCAACAATTTCAAGGCTAGGACAGAACTTGGACTCGCTTTCGGAACAAAGAAAGCCCAGAAGGCTATCAAAGCTGCGGAGCGTAACAAGGTGGATGCCGGCGCACAGGATCTGCAAGTACTACAAGATGTTATGCAACAAGGCCTAACAGAAGGGTTGGAAACGCTGCCTGAAAGTTCAAAGGTAGCAGGAGGACCACCGAAAGAAGGACAAGAACTAGATGTCGGCCCTGCCGTCGTTGAAGCTGCACGACTTGCAGGCAGACCTGTTCCGGATCTCGCTGCCGACACGCCTGAAGATGTATACCAGATTTTCGGGTCCATCATTCTGACCAAGGAATACGACGCAATCACTGTTCATCCCTTGCTCTCTGTGGATGCGGAAACGCCGCAGAAGGCCTGTGTCATGCTACCTTTCAAACGAAGCACTTGGGTCAATGATAGAGTGAAGGATCTCGTTGCGAACCGGAACGGGAAATACAAGGATAAGGAAAGAGTACTCAAGCTAAAGGTCCTTGTCTGGATCTCCACACTCATGGCTATGCGTAGTTCAAGAGGCGGCATCGATCCTACGAACGCGGATGCAGTAGGCCGACAGTTCGGGAGATTAGTTGGGTCTGAAGCTATTCAAAGTTTACTCGAGCGGTTCACAGAGACTATCAGAGGGACAAAGAAGTAAGTTCTGGCACCCTTCCAACGCCATGCGGCTTCAGATTATTGACCTTCTCTTAACTCTTGTCAGTCGACTCGTTACATCAGCCGCGGAGACCAAACTACTTTCACACCTTCTGCTTGCCTGTCTGTCATACGAATCATACACCGCCCTCGACTATCAGACCTTGACGAACGATATGGCCTATAATGTGAAGAAGACCGTCGAGCTTCTCAAGATGCTAGGATGCCGAATGGTGCAACCTAAAGGCAAAGAGGCTGAGCGCATACTTGCCAGCTGGAACATGGACGGCAGAACGATACCAGACGCCGATCAGGGCAGGCTCAAGGTCGCTTCCTTGATGATTCCACTAGAGTTTCCTAAGGAGAAGAGAGGCAAGGCGAAGAGCAAGGGACGATAAGCTGAGGGAAGCAGGTTTGATGACTCGACATGTAGTTGCTTTTATTGCTTGTTGTATTGATAGCACAATGGCTTCAAAGCTATCCATATCCGCGCAGCCGACGATAACCCGATGCTGGCACTTTCGACCTGTATGCTCTGAGCCCTACACATGGTGTATGTGGTTTCGTAACGGAAATGCATAGCGACAATCAGCTTGGCGGAAAAGCATGCCTATATAATCTCACACTAGAACTGGCCTCTCCAGTTACTCCACATAAGTTGCCATGGCAATTTCCAATTCCGTTTGGGTGCTTGTCTTATCGCAGGGTGTAGCGGGTTGCAATGCGCGGTTTTCACAAATGCGTCGAGAAAGCTATTCGCAGGGGTGGCAGACAGATAGAGAGTTGTAAGGCTGGCAGGCAGACGGGACAATTGTCGCCCCTGTGCGAGTTCGGCGTGTTCTTCGTCTGGCTCGGGCTCGCCTTTTGCTGAAGGTAGGCCGAGAGTCCAGCGAGCTTTGAGACGCTCTAATTGAGCAAGAGATACCAATTCTTCGCAAGATTCAATTAGTGGTTGAATTGCTTCTGCAGGATCGATAGACGTCCCTGGCACTAGAGTCGATTCTTGCGCTTCACCGGCTTGTGCGCGATCAAGCAGTGGCAGAGAGCGAAATATATGTTCGTCGACTACACCATATTCTGATCCTATATCTCGAGGCATAGTCATTACTCTCTTCTTGCCGGCAAAATAATGTAATCCTTGCAGTGTTCGAGCGAGACCGATATACGTAGCCAAGTGAGATAGAGAGTGGTCGATGGTAGAGAGAGGAATGCCAGCTATCTCGCCTTTGTTCACTTGAGATGGATTGAGAATCTGCATCTGCAGCATAAGCAGGGATAGGTCGGTCGCTTGGGCGTACGCTGTCAGGTCGGATAGGCTCGCATAGGAGGGATCCAGCATATTGCGCTCTTTCGCATCGATTAGGCGGGTGAAACGGTAAGACGAAAGCTTCCGCCGTTTGAATGCTCGTTGAAGAGCTATGACTGTTGGGTGTGGAACGGGTGTATCCTGATTGGGAATGGTTCAGTCTTCGTTCAAACAATAGTATAATGCTTACCTACACTATTGATGGAGGCTATCGCGTCTCTCCACCACTGGTAGCGAAGCTTTGCAATCTGAGGGTTCGTAACATTGTCCGCAATACTAGAAACTTCAACGTTGAAAGCCCGGACTGCAAGGTAGTCATAGCGGGCCTCTCGGGTTGGGTAGAATGAAGTTAAGCTATTTACATCAGGTCAAATAAAAGGTTCTTTCAGTGGCGGGTTCAGAAGGCATACAGGATATTGTGAATCTCACAGATAATTGGGATAGTCCGAGGTCTGTACTAACGATACCAGGTGCGCTTCGATAGTCTCAGCCGATGCTTTCGTCGCCACCGGAGCCCTCTTTCGTGCACTGGTAGAGAAGCACTGTCTAGTACATGTTGGGCCTTGAGAATTGTTCTTTACCCTAATGCTAGCTCGCAGGACACTCCTTGACGCTTCTCCCGACATGCTGTTCCCCTACGCCTCTGGCTGATGCAGCAGCTGCGTCGTAGGATTTCGATTTTGAAAGTAAAGTCACCGGGGACAGACAGAGCCAACAGGTACTACACAAAGTAAAGCAAGGTCTTCAGGGTGCTTGTGATCCGCAGAATTGATAGGACGCTCACTAGCATTCGATACACTCAGTCGATGAAAATACGTGATCGGTTCTCGTTTGCAAAGTATCATAGCTGCAGGTTCGCTTGCGCTATGCTTGCTATCCATCAGGACACTTCAGCATGTCTGGCAGACGAAACGGCAAGAAGGCTCAGACAACGCCTCTCTACGCTAGAAAGACCACTCAGCTGCCCTCGAAGCTGAAGGATGAGCTAGTCTCGTTGGGCAAAATAGCGGCTCCCAAGGCAAAGAGGCAAAACCTGGACCCCACGACAGCTGCCGGTAGGAAGCAGCTCAGGAAGCAGGACAGGCAGGACAAAGGTGGACCATCTCCCGGCACAGATTCAGCCTCCCGCAATAGCTCTGCTCAAGAAGCTGCTAAAAGCGTTAAACAGACTGGCAAGCGTGAAGCACCGGCAGAGGATCGTAAAGGCAAGAAACGGCAGAGATTAGATGACGAGGAGACGCATATTGCCCAAGCTGCACCTAAATCGCCCGCCAACTTGCAAACAAAAGACACTGGCAGCAAATCCAACAAGAAAACGCCTTTACAACACCTTCTTGACAAGAATGCTGCTGGGCCTAGTGGTGGCAAAAGCGTGAAAAAGTCACGTCCTGCTGCAAGCGGATCTGCGAGTACTATTGAAGAGCAGGAAGACGCCGAAATCGCTTGGCTGGAAGCCCAACTCGGGCTGGGAAAGAACAGTAAATCACGAAAAGAGTTTGAGGAGGATGGTCTGGACGGTATGTCTTTCTTCATACTTACTTCGTGATGAACTTGAGCTGAAGACAACGATGTGATAGATATTCTTGATGACCTTGACAAGCTTGATGAAGACCTGTTCGGAGCAGGTGAAGACTCTGATGGCGAAGAGGGTTCTGATGAGGACGAAGCAGGAGACCTGTCTGAAGGTGACGATTCCGAAGTCGACGACAGCCAACTCCTTGACGAAGAGGGAGGAAGCGAGGTATACAGTGACGATCTGAAGGATTCGGACGGAACGGATGACGACACCTCACCTGATGAGGATTGGTCGGGGTTTCAAGACGAAGGCTCGTCCAGCGTCGCCAGTGAAGAGGAGGAGAACGTTCTCGCTGGCAGTGAAGTTGCCGCCCCGGGACAAAGCAAAGAAGCTCCTTCAAAATACGTTCCACCAGCGTTGAGGCGTGCTCAAGAGGCGGCCGCTGCTAAAGCGAATATCGAAGATCCCAAGCTCCGTCGACAATTGATGGGCTTGCTCAATCGACTGTCCCCTACTTCATTTCCTATGCTCATATTTAAGGAGGGTGATAGTAGTTCTCTCAACCACATCTACCTGTCCCACCCTCGTGCAATCGTCAGCAAGCTTCTCGTATCTATCATTCCGGATATAGTATCGGCTCAAGGCGACGGCATTGGCGAAACGCAGATTGTGGTACTTTCTGCATTAGTAAAAGCTATTTCAGGCGGTCTGTTAGGCGGAATGTCGGTTTCTGGAGGTACCGAGTTTGGCGCTACACTGGTAGATCACCTCATCAAACAGATGGATCGTACAGATTACAGCAAAAAAGAAAGGTCAAACTTGATCCACTTCCTTGCTATGCTTTACAATATGCAAGTTGTGGCCTGCACCCTGTTGTACGATATGATCAAAGAATTTATTGAAGGAGGTCTCAGTGAAGACAACGTGGAGGCTCTGGTTAAGATCGTTCGAGGTTGGTTCACTTGTGTCAAGGGGATTCGGAATAGTGCAGTGGGCTGACCATCGTCTCCTAATACAGTCTCCGGCCCCCAGTTGCGACATGACGACCCCACGTCGCTCAAACAGATTATTCAACTCGTGGCAGAAAAGCAGAAAGCGTTGGATACAAACGATATCACCACCCGGACTAAGTTTATGATTGAGCAACTGACCGATCTCAAGAATAACAAGATCAAACTGGCTACCGGTGTCGCGGCCGAGGCCGAGTCGTCATTGAGGAAGTACATCAGTAATCTCGGGAAGAAATCGGGTCATGAAGCAGAACCACTCAGAATGTCTCTGGCTGATCTACGTTCTGCCGATCAAAAGGGCAAATGGTGGCTCGTGGGGGCTGCATGGTCTGGCAATCCTTTATTGGACCAGAAAGCGGACTTCCAGAAGGCTGGACAGAAAGGCGATCCACATGACGCGGGGAAAGAGGCAGCACTGTTGAAGCTCGCTAAGAAACAAGGCATGAACACGGACACTAGACGACAGATCTTCGTGGCTGTCATGGGCGCAGAAGATTACATCGACGCTGCGCAGAGAGTTTCTCAGCTGGGATTGAAAGAGATACAGCAGCGCGAAATCATTCGTGTACTTCTTCACTGCTTGGGTAACGTGAGTAGCTTTGACTCTGGTTCTGTTGTGTGATGTCGACTCACATGCATTCTCTCTGCAGGAGAAAGCATACAACCCTTTCTATACCTTGGTAGTCTCTCGACTACTGAATGAAAGTCCGACCCAGGCTACGCACTCGTATCAGATAACCCTTCAGTATGCTCTATGGGACTTCTTTCGTTCTTTGGGCGAAGATGAAGTCGGAGGCGCCTCGATGGCAGGCTCAGGGGGGACGACAGACAGACCCGATGTTGTGCAGAAGAAATCAAACCATCTCGCAAGAGCATACGCTTGGTGGTGTGCCAAGTCAAGTTTAAGTCTGAACATCTTGAAGGTTAGTGCAAGGCATGTCCTTCTTTCTGCAAAACAAGCTAATATGATATTTCTAGCCCCTTCCTTTCCTCCGCTTACAGCCCGCAAGTAACAAGTTCCTCGGAACCTTCTTCACTAATCTCTTCATTTCGACCCAAACAAATTCGCCATTAGGCAATATTTCGCCCAATGCACAGAGGGATTCTACATCAATAGAGAAAGTATTCCTTCAGCTGGCAACTCAGAATGTCAATGTAGCGCAAGGCGTGGGATGGTACCTCCAGAATTCGCAAACTATGCGAAAACAGGCTAGCAAGAATGAGCTGGTTACTTGGGGTATTGAAGTGGCTGTTGAGACCTTGCAAGCGAGCGAGAGACTAAGCCTATAGCTTAGCTAGAAGAATAAGACACACAATTTTTGTTTGGAATTCATATATGCTTCCGCAATATACACCTTTTTCACAATACTGTCTCCATCAAGCTTACGACCCATTGGCTTTGTCTGTCACGAATGAGATAGAGAAGGTGTGCTGATCCGATCTGAATGAGATGCCATCGACTAAATCGACGAAAAGCGCCTTGAAAAAATAGGCCAACCGAATACACCTCTGCGTGCGGAGCTCATCGGCGGGCCGGGGGAGTGTGACATTTATTACACTCTGTGCCCGGTTAAGATGTACTATTTCTTTTCAAATGCTACTGTCACAATGGTCTGCCCGACACTTCCACCAAACTCAAAGGTCTGTCTTGGTATGTTTTCAAGGTATTCGAAATTAGTTTCAGGTGTAACAAAACGCTTTTTGAGCTCCTCTTCGGTGAAGTTACACGAAGTTATGAGGAAGATGCCTCCATTGGACTTTGTTAAAGCCGCTATACGTGCAGGATAGATATCGCATGGATGAGGCGAGCCGTCTTCTGGAGCTGGACACAAGGCTATCGCATCGAAGGTCTACGAGAAACAAATGGTTTTCAGTACCATAACGACTGCAGAGGGATGGGGTGATACCTAACCTACGCCTTTATCCAGTACCAGATCGTACTGTTTTGTTCCGTTCTTACTATAATCATTTTGAATGACATCAAACGCCTCCAGTGCGATACCTGAGAAGTCTTCCTCTTCGTGATTTTCGATGATAGCTTTCGAGAGCTGTATAGAAGCTTCCGAGTAGTCAATGCCTGTTAATTGCGTAGGTGAATAGCCGGATTCTGCTAGGAGAAGCAGTAGGTGTGCATTGCCACAACCGACTTAAGGAATACAAAATTAGAGGTCAGCATCTCTCAATTCGGGATGCTTTTTGTAATGTGAGCTGGCCTTGACTGACCGTCCAGCATAGTAGGGTAGTCCGACCCAGAAGATACTCCATAACGGTCGACAACCCATTCTGCCATTTCTTCGGCTGATTCGAGACCGAACCTGCGACAGAGGAGAGTGTCAGCTTGAGACCTAATTAGTAGTTGACCTGCCATACGTACCATACTTCGCCCTGGTCGCCTATCTCTTTGAATGTCTGGACTTCGCGGGCATAAACGCTGTCCCAGCTGCAGGTTGATCGAGAATCGCCGGCGGATCATTCAATCAGAAATGCGACACTCTTCTTTCTCGACGATGCACATCAAGCATATAGTGCACTCACTGCTCCTTCGTACCCAATCTCGAACTCGGCAGGGTGTCAATAGCGCCTTCTTCTGCCATATTGCCGATGTCTTGCGAGCTTTCTATTGAAGAAAGAGTATGAACGAGCGATAGACCAATACGAGAGCCAGCGAGCTTCTATATCAAGCAGAGGTCTCGACTATCAGAAGGCAATGAGTTTGAGGCCGAACTAGATCGGCGGGCACAGGCTGTAGGTGAAGAGGAAAGCTTCGACAAATTCGAGGCGCGGCGCTTGATTCCTAGGATGATGCATGATTCCAAAAAGCATGACCCGTAAGTTCGCGCTCGAGCTCGCAGTGTGAACGACATACACGTCTTTCGAAGGGCAGTGTAGGTCAAAGTAGACTGTGCTGCCAAATGCTACGCCATTTCAGTACTGAAAGTACCTACGACGGTACTTTGGCAGCAGAAGAAGACAGGACGCGATACTCCCGGTCAAGTCTCTGCCAAACAATGCGAGCGCAGACCTCGTCGACAATTGCGCTGTCCTGCTCACCTGTTCGCTCACTCGCTTCTGTCTGATTCACTCGCTGTTGGGCTGTCACTTTCCCGCCTTTCAAGCTTCACCAGAGGGCCCCACACGACTTGCTTCTTCTCTCATTCTACACAAGCACAGCAGGTGGAATCCTCAGCAACAGCCTTTCTCCCCTCCAACTGAATTGGCCAGACTCTTCAGCACGCCCACGAGCTGCACAGCAAAGCGGGAAACCTCCAGCCTTCGACCCTTCGACAAGCCTTTTCATCGCTTGAAGAGAACGGCCCCTGGTCAGTCTAGACCAGTGATACGCAAGCATACTGTACACTACCTGTATCTCTTCCTTCAAGCTTCGCTGTACAACTCTCATTCGATTACAGGTACACCTCGTTCACCAATATCAAGCAGGCTGGGAGACCTCAGGCATCACCAGCGATTGAGCACGAGCAGCAAGGACGAATACCTCAGCTACACAGGATGCAGGATGCTCCAGGCCTGGACCTTCATCCAGCAAACGCCGGTGCCCAAGGCGGCTACGCTACAGTCGGCGGAAATGATCTGATGGCAACCGTCATGACGGACGTGCTTGATGAGCTGCCAGACAACACGACGGTCAACTCTGAGCAGCAGTGCACCTCACCATCTCAAGAACGCTCTCGCCCAACTCATCCTGCTTCCGACATCTCAGTACTGCGGGGAGTCGTGTCAGCCGTCTTGACCGACGAGAGCCCTGCCTGCCAATCCCGCAACTCGGTATCATCGTCCTCGCATACTTCCACATCGATGTCTCAGTATGATCTGACAAGACGAGACTCGCGCAAAGGTGAATCTGGCCGGCGTAGAGCGAGCGACATGCAAAGATCATCGATACCAAGCAAGCATGCCCCCAAGATTCAGCTTCGTCAGTGCCCTTTGCCACCCCAAACGTTTGTCATCGGTACGTTGTCTGACAGCATGCTGATGACCCATGCCATGCATTCGGATCTTACAGCACACCACCATCCAGAAGCACCCGGAACTCCATGGCCCGAGTCTCCCCCTCAGGAAGTTGTTAACGATTTTGAAGAAGCTCAACGTATACCCCACGGGGACACTAGCCGACCACCCTTGCCGGCGTATGCGGAGGGAGTAGCCGTACTCTCAAATGCCGCTTCTGCTCGACCTGCAAGCATGTCGACTGCAACAGCTCCCTTGCTCCCTGAACAATCGCCTGCAACCTTGGTGACCTGCGATGTCATCGAAGGTCCTCGAGCCGATAGCCCCGTTTCGGAAGCACTACTGAAAGCGTCCAAAGGCAGTAGTGAAGATTCTCATCTGCCGAGTGCTAGCGAGCTGTCACCCGAAGCACTTCGGGAATACATTGCTTCCATGGAAATAATCAAGCCTAAATCTCGCCCGAGAAGGAAGCACTTGGACTACAAGCTGCAACAACAAAAACTGAAGCAGCAGCTTGAAGAGATACTTACTCGTCGCGCCGAACTAATCAAGCTTGAGGAGTCCAATTCAGTGCCAGCTGAAGCGGCCCACGAGACAAGGGACATCAACAAATTCAACGATGTCCAGGACACTTCTTCTGAGCACGGCGAAGCATACGATGAAACGTCGAATTCTACCCACCATACATTATACGACCGCTCGACTGCCTCTGGCGACTCACAGCGCCATCCATTAAGCACAAGCGGCACTTCCACCTTAGCTATTAGTATCGAAGAAGAAATATATCGACTCAATGACCACATAGAAGCGCTCATGGTCTCGATTAATGAACTGGATAAAATAAAGGACCCTCAGATAGAACTTAGTTTCACAGGTCCTAAGACCAAGAATCTGCAGCGCGCAAGACCAGACGATGACCTTTGGACTGACTTGACTGGGCGTGCGCCTGGCATTGTGAGCATCAACAGTTGTTATATTGTACCGAGGGCGAGACAGCTGACCATATGGAGCGATCTGTAGCGTCGCTTATCAGGATTTGGCACGGCATACGACACCGAGAGAACGATTTTGACTCCAACTGTCAGGTGGGAAATAACTCTTCACTGCGTAGTACGCCTAGTGCTGATGTGTTCTCTATCAGTGAATGCTCTGAGGTACCAACACTTTCACCAATGTCAAGCCGCTCGAATCTTAGTATTGCTTCGTCACGCTCGGCACATTCGCTTCGCTCAAACCGTTCTCAAGTTGGACATCGCTCGGTCCACAAAGTCTCCATTATGCAAACGCTGACTGAAGCCGAAGACTCGGACCAAGCTTCTTTTCAGAACGCAAGCTATGCACCTTGCACAGACGAGGGCTCCCAAGCCGTCACCGCCGGTAGCGTGGCAAACGATCATGGAAGGTGGCATAGAGACCTTGGAACTTGGGCTCGTAGGTCTTCTCCATCCCCTGTGGAAGGGTCAAGGGACCGACAATTGTCAGTAGAAGAAGCGCCGGCTAGCCCCACATCTTTCTCTGAGGCAAGACGACGGGAAGAAAGCAGAAGGTTGTCTAAAGAGCGTCATCGAAGGGCGTCTTTAACAATGGGGACGGCCAGTTCAACAGTCTCGCGTCTTGGGCACTCGGATGCTACTTCTCCTCCTCCACAGACGACCAGCGATAGCGGGAGTAGCGACTCTCAGTCTCATAAGCCATCTCTGCATGCTCCGCATGTCTCACAGAAGAACCCATCTCGCAAGCCACCCTCTACAAAACGTACACGTCAGGCACACCTTGTCGCTGGTCTGCAAGGCGCCGAGTGGACTGGACACAGGCGCTTGACGGCTGAGCTACAAGTAGCTACAGATATGCAGCGGAAATCGAGTCCTGAAGGATCATTCAAGAAACTTGAAGAGAGCCTATCAAAGGACCATGCCTGGACGGAATGTCTGTCTCAGGAGCGCGAGCAGATGTTGTACTCGGCCAATCCTTCGAGAGAGCACTCGTCGCTTGATGCAGCGGCTACACTGCGTTTAGCAGCCGAAACTTTAGTGGCATCCGTAGCCTCAGCTGCGCATGCCTTTCATGTCGCCTTCGAGTCATGGGAAGCTTCAGAACTTGCTAAACAGGCTCGTTCGACAAAAGGGATAACTGTTTCACCCCCAGATCGGCTGGCGTTACAGCCCCACAGCCATATATACGATCTTCCGACTTCGCAGGATCAGCCAGCCTTCACCAATGGATTTCACAATTCTATACGGCAGGAAAATCTTGAATCTGTCGACCTACGAGCCATCGAACATCTACAGCAACAACAGACATTATGTCATAAAGTCCCTCTTGCGAAAAGGTCGAAGCGACCTCGGTTGACGGAAGCAGAGCTTGAAGAGAAACGCGTAAAAGAAGCGGCACGCCAGATCAAGGAACAGCATAAGGCAGCTCGATGGCATCAGCGGCGTTTAGCAATTGATGCCAAAAAGATTTTTCAAGCAAAGAAGGATGAGCTGCATACTAGACTCGCCAATACTAGGAACGACGACGCTCGCTCTGAAGTGCAATGGGAGCTAGGAGAGCTTTACGCTGCTTATGCATGGGGCGAGCCTAGCGAGGATGTACAAGGTCGGGACAAGCCTGCTCTAGGCGCAGGTGCACTTACGCACGCTCTCCGTCGCATGTATGAAGCGCTATACTCGCCTTCGCGAAGGGAGAAGGGATCCTTACCGGCTGTTGCCTTCGATTCGACGAAATGGGCGCGGTACGCCCATCTTCATATGATCATGTGGAGCCAGACGGGAGGTAAGACTCACTTAGAGTGGGCACTACGGGCTTATGGTGAAGCTATCAAGCAAAGTGGAGACCGGACTGAACAGTCTGGCGATATATGTACCACTGCTGCTCAATCCCTCCAGGGTACGTGATCCCACGCAGGCCTCTGTCGTAAGCCTAACTTCGGGCTGACCGTTAGCTTGCAGCACAAGCCGGGAACAGCGCTGAACTGCTTCAGCGTGCCGTCACATTCTGGCAAAGAAGTACAAGATGCGAATGTTCAGATAATGTCCGTATGGCATGGCGATACATCAATCTGGCCCACTGTTACGACGTCTTGACGAGCCTAAGCATAGCTCGTGGTGACGAGGATTCGGATCCTGCCACTCTGTAAGTGTCTCAAAAGAAAAGGTGCCGCGGATTGATGACTTATGGCTCCTTTCAGACGGAATCTATGCATCGACGCTATCGAAAAAGCTCACAGTCTAGATCCGGCTAATGGAGCCAATGCCGAGCGCTTGAGGTACTACAAGAGCCTACAAGACGATGAGCAAGTTAGCTTGGAAGATAGCGGCGAACCTACCGACTACGGCGAGAATAGCACCCATTCTCCATCGTCCACCCACGAGTCGCCACGGGGCCTCGAGATGGCAATGTCCGAGCACAATCAGCATGGAAATATCGAGATGATAGAAGACACTTCCAATGCATGAAAGCAGACTACAATACTGCCTTTTGATGAAAGCATGGAAATATCGAGATGATAGAAGACACTTCCAATGCATGAAAGCAGACTACGGTACTGCCTTTTGATGAAAGCTTTGAGGCAAGCGAATCAAGGTACAAGCATTCCTATCAGTCCTAGCAGGATTCACCGACAATACGGTTACACAGTGGAAGGGAGTCTGCGGAGTCTCACAAAGTTACGCTGTCAGCCTTAAACCAGCCTACGGAATATCCTGATATTTTCCAACCAGCTGGTGAACGACCCGGCCATAGACGCATGGCTCACCCTCCACCAGTTTGATAGAAGCTTAAGCTTGCCCTGCCAGACTTGGTGCACCCATTCATTACCTACTAACAATAGTAGTACTTCAAACCAATGTAGCATAGGTCTGGCCTTCAGTTCGAGAATGGTATAGCAATGCTCTTGCCACAACTTGCTTGCTTTCAGCTGCGATTGCCTTGTGTTTCAATTCAAAATGCATCAAGCTCTGCTTCTGCTTCGCAATACCAGCACAGGCGGACTTGTTGACAGCACTGTCTTCGTAGTCGATGCCAAAACGCAAGAGAGCAGCACGCCCATCAGCCATGGCTCAAGAACTGACTGGCGAAGAAGCTGCTTCGCGATCACCTTCAGCGCTGGCGACAGACCTCAAGCTGCCTCAGGTAGGCAGACAATCTAGCAGGCAGAGCAACAGCGAGAACCCGCTGATAACAGTACATACGTGCAGAAACGTCTGTACCGCCAGAGAGCACATGCGAATCCCTTCTCTGACCACCATCTCGAATAGTCAGTCCAGTCTCTTGAGATCAACCCGGGTTGTGTATTGCACGCAGAATCCTCCCTGACATTGCTCTCTTACGACTAGTCCGCCATGCCCAGAGGAAATGGACTGGTCTAAACACTTTCCTGAGCATTTCACGCCCGTTGCATCTGGGTCTGGCTGCGTATATACCACTGGAAAAAAGGTGGAATGGGTCGACATAGGCTGCGGTTTCGGCGGTTTGACGTGCGCGTTGGCGCCGTTGTTCCCAAACGAGCTGATCCTAGGTAAGTAGCATTTTGCGCTGCAGGTGCGACACTACAGCTGAACTGGCTCACTGCCTTCTGTAGGCATGGAAATCCGAATGAGAGTCACGCAATATGTGCATGATAAAATAGTTGAATTACGAAAGGCCGACCCTAGCCAATATCAGAATGTTAGCGTTATCCGGTAAGTCAGGATGCTCGCCAGAAAGAAACGATTGTCGCCGTCTAAACCATTTCACAGGGCGAACACGATGAAGTTCTTGCCAAATTTCTTCGAAAAAGGCCAGGTGAGGAGGCAAAGACCACTGTAGAGGGGGGGAATTCAGTCTTCGCTAATGCAACAAAAATCATAGCTGTCCAAGATGTTTTTCCTCTTCCCTGACCCCCATTTCAAAGCGCGAAAGCACAAAGCACGTATAATCACAACGACACTTCTGGCAGAGTACGCATATGTGATGAAACCTGGCGGTCTGCTATACACTATCACCGATGTACCGGATCTTCATGATTGGATGGTGTCGCATCTGGAGGGATTTCCAAGTTTCGAACGTATAGAGGCTGATGAAGACGATGAAGTGGTCAAGCAAGTCAGGGTTTCGACGGAAGAAGGCAAAAAGGTAGAGCGTAACAACGGTCTGAAACTTTTAGCCGTATACAAGCGAGTGTAGCAAGGCAACTAGTGGTATTTTAATGTTGTACAAGCAAACATCATAAAGACCGAATCTACAGGGTATTGCCCATCCAAAACGCATTCTTCAGGTGCTATTTACCCAATCCATGCCTGTGATACCAGGGAACGGATCTGTGAAGGGGTATATTCTGTCTCTGAAAAAGTAACCCTACTGTCAAAATACATGTATTACAGGATCTTACTCCCCCGATACTCATGGTTCCGGTACCGCATTGCCCTGGTCTGCGGCAGTGCCTAAGCTTCCTCCGCCCCGTCACTTTCACTACCGTCCGCCGAGTTGCGCGCATAGGTATACCAGTTGAAGACGGGTAGGCCAAGTGCATCACGATATTTTTGTATACTGGGAAGGTAGTAAACGGTCAGGAATGGGTTGTAGAGCTTGGGCTAGTATCTAGACTCACTTTCGCGCTTTATCCTTGAGATCAACGTTCGAGCGTTGACTGTGATATAGACAGTATATCGAATCAGTCGACTGAGTAAGAGCTCTGTTGCACTAAATCAAACTTACGCTAGAATATCGCTCAACGAGCCACCGACACCGTGCTGTTCCTGGATATTTCTCCATCGTTTGTACTGATTCTTGGTGACATCGTTTGCAGTTTGGTCGCCAAGAGTAGCGCCTTCCATGTACATATCGTT
This sequence comes from Cystobasidium ongulense, assembly GCA_022835595.1. NCBI lineage: Eukaryota > Fungi > Basidiomycota > Cystobasidiomycetes > Cystobasidiales > Cystobasidiaceae > Cystobasidium > Cystobasidium ongulense. The sequence goes on from BQUP01000002.1 coordinate 2,946,424, forward strand.
CAACGCCAAGATAAGTGTGATTTCCTCATCTTCAGACCATGGATTGCCCCTAGCTCTATCAGCTCCTCGTGTGCGGTGTGCAAGAAAGTTTTTATGCTGCTGGATAGTGAGCTTGCGTATTCTATCACGGATCCATTTCGGCTTGTTTGCTGCAGGGGTGGGCATAAGAGCGGAGGCACCTGGAGGCTGTGTACCTGTAGCTGGTACAGACCCGCTCGCAACTGGCGTAGCTGCAGCGGAAGTAGCAGTCGCCTTAGTCGCCTTTGCAGCTTTCTTCGCAGGTGTAGCTACACTGGTTGATGCAGTTGCAGTTTTGGCAGCAGTGCTTTTACGGGTGGTTGGCTTCTTGGCGGTGGATGCTTTCATTTTCGATGAAGAACTGGCTGTGGTGGCTTCCGAGACCTTGCTAGCCGCTCCTTTCTGCTTTCTCGCCGATTTTCGTTTGGGTAGATCTTGCACCAGGCTCTTCTGGACTTCCTCCTCCGCCTCCTCGGAGCTACTATCTGAAATACTATCGGGAACCGCTATCTCTTTGACAGGCACTGGTGAAATAGCTCTGGCCTTGCCTTTATCCTTTGCGCTGACTTTAACATTCTTTTGTTGGACCTTCTTCGGGGGTTCTTCGACTGCTTCATTCGCACGCTTACGCTTTTTGTCGCCCAGATGAGTCGTTGAAGCTGGAGGAGGGGGTGAATCGGATTCGACCGAAGGTGATCTGAAGAGTGCACTCTCTTGTTCGTCTTGTCCAACTGAATCTGCTTCTTGCGTGGCGAACAACGAATCCCTTATTTCCACTGCAGGTGTGGAACTCTCGCGTCTGGCTTTCAAAAGACGTCTACGCTTCTTGCTAGAGGTGGCGGGCAAAGGCAAACCACTCGGAGGTGGGGCAGTCGCATCGCCAGAGATAGTAGTGGCAGATTTCTGAGCGAGTGACTGTTTTTCAGCGATATCAGCCTTACTGGGACGGCCTCTCTTCTTCTTGGGCGGTGATTGTTGCGCTGGAGTCGGGGTGGCCGTTTCGTCGCGACCTTGACTGCCTTCGGCGGTGGCCTGATGTGCGACAACAGCTCCGAGAGTGGGGGGTATAGGTGCAGTAAAAGCACCTTCAGACTGATCTGAAGCCTCGGCCAGCTGGTCCACCTCCTCGTCGTCGCTCAGCTGATCGTTTGTCGAGTTTCCAGATGCGCCGTTCAACAATGGAAGCAAGTCGGCCATCGTGACCGCCTCTGCCTGGCGTGGCGCTGTGCTGCGCACATAAGAGGTGACTTCTACTTCTTCTTGAATGACTCTAGACCCATTTGCCGCTTGACTGCTTCTGCCCTTCTTGCTGCGTCGAGCACGCTTGACGCTGGTTTGGTTCTGCTGACTCGCTTTAGCAGGCGAAGCTTCTTCATCCGAGGACAGCGAGTCTGTCACAGTCACATTGGCTCGCGTCGCTTCTACAGCCCTGGCTAGGTCGGATGCACTGTATGCAGACGTGCGAGCGCGCTTGGCCATGCCGTCGTTGTTTCTGTTGATACTGTAATATTGGTGCAATTGCAAGCGGCACGTGCAGAATAGTTTGGAATATCATACTTGTTGAAGAAGATACTTCAAGAGTCAAGATATGATACAACACGAGAAAAGGCTGGCTACTTATACAAGGTGAAAAGTCTTAATGTGTGATTGCATAGCCCACTATGTAAGGTTCTATCGGGTCATCTGCATAGATCGTAGGATTGCTGTGTGTTCCAGCAGATGAGGCGTTAAGAAGGTTTGGCAAACATAAAGATGGCAAACGTAGATTTTGTATTGGTACGCTGTGCCATACGTGATTGTATACTTCTTGATATTATCTTGCCTCAAGTGCAGTAGCCAAGACCTCTGCAATACAATCATAACAGCTCGCATAATCAGCTCGCTAGCACGGGTCATTACGTCTACAAAGTCTCCAGGCTCGTTATACTAGGGCACTGTCATATCTCAACCAGGTATCATCTCCAATTACGCCTCACTCGCATCCTGAAAATCTTCGATGTCTTCGTCGTCGTTGGTCGCGACACTCTTCCCTCTAGCGTTCTTCTTTTTGCGCTGCGGCTTGCGGACGATAGTACCGTCAATATCGAGAGCGCTTTGGAAGAAAGCAAAAGCGGGATTGGAAATTGGCGCGTTCTTGTGCAGGGCTCTAATACTGTTTATAGGGGAAAGATGGTCAGTAAGAGGCTGATGTCCGCTTGGACATGGACGATGGTTTCAACTTACTTCTCTCCTTTGTCTGATGATTACGGGTGCAATGTACTAAAGTGCGTCAGTTCTGATACACGCAAAGCTGCTAGCTAAAGCCTCACCTTTTAATTGTGAACTTTTCCTGTTTTTCAAGTTCCGTGTGACAACGCCATTGATACCATGGTCCATCAAGACACTCTTGAATCTTCTATTTGCGAGCGGATTGGGCATAAGATCAAGCGCAACGAGGAATGTTTTTCGTTCCGAGGCATCCCATGTAGATACTGCTGACGCGCGATCGTCTACATACTTGGGGTACAATAGCGCGATCTCATTATAGCGTCGCTTGATATCGAGGAAGCGTTCACTTTGCTCTAGACCTTCTCTGTAAGCCTTGATGGCTTCTGCGAACAGTCTTCTCTTTTCAGCCAGCTGTTCCGGATCGTTGTTGAGGGTATCGTCATCTGGTGCATCTGCCGAATTGGCTAGCGGTGCTGGAGACGACCGTGCTAGAGAAGCAGCGCTTGCTTTGCCTTTGCCCTTCGTCGCTGCGGGGCCGGGTGCTGGTACCTTAGTCTTCGTCTTCGCGGAGCTAGACGTAGACGCTGCAGCCCGGCGCGGTGCGCCCCGTCGGCGGGGCAGGTCATGCGCTGCAGCTGAAGTGGATGCCACAGGTGCTGAGTCTTCATCCTCCTCTGCAGGCTCGCTATCAAGTTCGTCGACATATTCGTCTTGCAGCTCTTGCGCTAGCCTGCGTTCAGGTGTACCCAAATCGTTCAGATCGCTTCGACCATCCCCATCTACTTCCGAGCCAATATGGTCTTCGCTCGATGCCAACTGTGTCGAGTCATGCTGTGTGACTTTTCTGGGTCTGCCTTTTCGGGCCGGTAGGGTCATTCGAGAAGTAACTTGTTCAGGGTCAGCTGTAGCGGCTTGCTTCGCGCGTCCTTTCCCCTTCGCTGCTTTCGAAGCTGCTTTTTCTCTGGCGGATTGTCTAGTCGAGGCGACACCAGTTTCACCTCCTGTACCATCACTGCCCTCTTCTTGCGAGTCTTCTGGCTCGACATATTGGAAGGCTTTACGGCGGGTTCGTGGACCCGTCAATTGCGGTGGAGCAGATGAAAGGATGTCACGAGAGGAAGGTGGAAGATCATAATCTGTCGTATCTCCGTTTGGCTCATCTGCATCTTCATGATTAGTTGCGGCTGGAGGTGGACCTGTCGACTTGCGAGCAGCTCGAGTTTTGCTGACACTGCCTTTAGCGATTGAGCCCTTGGTAGTCGCTGCCGGCGATGACATCGAGATCTTCTCAGCGTCGTCTTGTTTCGCAAACCAGCTTATGAAATAACAGACGCAGAGTTAGCGCGATCGCTATGCTGGGATGTGGAAAATAAAGCACCTACTCTGCTTTTTTCTTCGGAGGTCTGCCTCTACGACGAGGCGCAGCCGGGGTCGTTTCTTCGACAGCGGGAGCAGTCGATTCTGCCAAGGAGACATCGCCTTCCCCATCTGCTCCCAGGCCCGATTGACCAGTAGCCTCATCCTCTTCCATCCGGATGTCACTCTGTTCTGGAGCGGGTGAATCTCTGGCAAGAGTATCTTGAGCAGCATTTGGTGTCGGGACTTCAGAGATATCCACTTCCTCCCCAACAATTTGTTCAAACGAATCTATTGCCTCGTCTGCTTGCTGAATAAGCTCATCGTATATACTATCATCGAATGATTGAGGATTTGCAAGGCTAGGTGAAGGGGCATCAGATCGACCAGGTACAGCTTGAGTAGCCTGACTTTCTTGCTCTTCTTCCAGGACGGGTTCCTGTTCTGCATACGTCGTTATGTCAGCGTAGCTGCCTGCGTCTTCATGCATAGGCGCCTCGTGCCCTCCTGCACTCTCCAGCTCGTTGCCCCAGAACCCGTGCGTTGCCGTTTCTTCCTGCGCTCCTGATGTATCTTCTAATCCTCGCGTCATGCCCTCAGGCTCTTGACTTCCACCCGGTGAATCAATTTGACTCTCGCCTTGTGCGGCTGCTTGAGACTCGATTTGAGTCTCAAGGAAGACGCCCAAAGCAGATCGATCCAGTAGATTACTTTGCACAGCTTGAGTTTCGGGGAATTGCGTTTCAACTGTCACCTCTTCTTCGATGACTTCTTCTTCAATGACCATAGTGTCGTCCTCGTTAACAGACTCCTGCATACTGTTTTCCCCGCTTCCCCCTTCCGCAACATCTCCCTCTTCCTCCTCACTAGCAGGAACAACCGAAGAGCGTGTAATGAGAACATTCTCGACCTCTTCATCAGAGTCATCCTCGTTGTAACTCTGCTGCTGACTATTGTCTTGTACTGCTGAAGTACCAACAGCTTGGAAGGCTCTAGCAGAAGTAGTAGCCATAGGAAGGGATCTTCTGACTGGACTTGATTTCCGAGCTTGCCTCAACTGATTTTTCAAGCCTTGATAAGGTGAACCTGGCTGTTGTGGTATTTGAGGAGGTGGTGCAGATTGACGACGTGCTTGATCCACTTTCAAACGTTTTCGAGCAATATGCTCGTAGTATTTAGATGGCGATGAAGCTATTGTGCTTCCTTGACGTATCACAGGTCTTTTGAGGTGGGCAAAGACACGCTTAACATGCTTGAGGAAAGAAGCTAGGAATGACTCGTATGGATATTCTGCAAGTAAATCATCAATATCCGTTTGCCCGCTTAGTATCTGCAATAAACGATGGTAGAGATTAGCTTGTGCGAACCGCGCGAGATGGAAGGGTAAGGAATCAAACCTTCACTTACAGTCGCCAAAACTTGAGCAGCTTTCTGTGAATATTCATCCCAAAGTGCTTCTTGTCCATTATCGACATATCTCAAAGCTAGATCTTGATCGTCGTCCATCAAGTCTTCATTGTCCTCTTCCAAGATTTCGCTCGCAACTCTAGCTCTAGCAAGAACAAGTTGTATTTTCAATTTCAATTGTAATTCCAACACTTGAAGACCCAACCTCAATCCAAGAGGAACAATAGAAGAAGCAAAGTTCTCAATAGCTACTGGTAGACCTTGTTTTAATGCTTCTGCGTCTTCCGTATCACTGAATAGCAATAAATAGGTTACGATATCGATTAGTTCTACGATTGAGAAGTCTGGGCCTGCTTGTTTTGTTGCAAGCTCGAAAGTGTCGAGTAGGACCCGTTCGATGCGAGTCTCGTGCTCGGGCGTCGACAGTCCATTGGAAGGTTGCATGGCTGTTATCGCAAAGAGTATATGTCAGTCTCTCTGCTCCGAATGTCGGTGACGGTGCACGTTAGAGCGGAGAATGCAGAACAGCAACTCACAACTCAAGAAGCTCGACAAGGTGTCCTTGTCCTCCAGCGATAGATGTACTGCATCGTCCTCCATGGCGCTTTCAAGTATACGACGCGCTTGACGCGCCAGCTGTCTCAATGATAATGATTCAGTAGTAGTAGCTCTGGGAGTACCACTTGCATCGCGCCTCGAAGATGAAGATGGCGCGTTCTTCCGTTTCAAAGAGGATCCATTGCTTTGAGATGCGCTTCTGACAGGTACCCAGATAGTCTCATCGCCTTCCTCTTCCTCTTCGTCCTCGATGGCATTGGTATCAACTGCTGCCATTCTCTGGCTTGCCTTTGCAGTCTCGAATTGCAATTCATCGTCCTCGCTGTCGCTACTGACATCGCGATGGCTAGCAGGAGCGACTGCAAGTCGACTAGCAGAAGAGGTAATTGCAAGTTCATCTTCACTTTCGCTTGTCGTTTCTTCTTCATTACGTGTGAATGTAGCTCTTGCGACAGCTTGTAAAGCACGTTTCTTAGCAGCTGAAGAAACTGGGTTTGTCGTTTTTCTTGCACTTCTAGCTGGTCTGAAAGGTCGTTTGCCTGAAGTAGAAGTAGCGATACTGATCATAGTAGTATTGTTTGTAGTTGTTGAAGTCTCTCGTTTTCGTGGGCTCGCTCGTCTCCTCGTCGTCTCGCCCTCGCTCTCTGATGGAAGAGCGGATCCTTCTCCAGCACTTGAAGATGCTATCACGACCTCGCTCTCCGAAACTGACGAGTCTGATACTGTTCCATCTGCGCGGCCCCGCGCGCGTGTACGCGCCATGTTTCAGCACCCTCGACACGGAGTCACGATAGTCTTGAGGCAGTCAGTGAAAAGGCTGGATTGCAAGCCAACGTGACTTGCCTTGCTACGATCAAAGATAGACGGGCACGTCAAATTGAAGTGAAAGAGCAGCAGGAATAGTAGGATTGCAACTGTCGCAGCAGCAAGACGAAATAGCAAGATCAATGACTATGAGCTTCGTATAGCGGAAAGCGAGGGTTTGCATTGCAGATTGTCAAATAGGATGAAAGCATAGTCGAGTTTGGGAAGTTAACAGGTCTAGCAATACCGTATAGCGAGATAGATGAGGAGGGCGAAAGGTGCATGAAGCCTGAAAGGTTCGTCTAAGCAAGACTGACAAGGGGTATATGAAAAGAATCCGGAGAAAACCTGGCGACCTAAATGAGCGGAAAACGAAGATGAAACGAAATAAAAGATGCTTTAACACGACGATACTGTGGTTACCACTGTAACTAGATTGAAGAAATGCCCCCCAGTGGAAGGTGCTTTTGTTGTTTTGCGAGTTACTAAAGTTCGTTATTCTTTCGAAAGATTTTTCCCTTCGGGTTCCTGCTTGCTGGCATTCATAGAAGAAGGGTGGGAAGGCGTTGTAGAAAGAGACGCAATAACAGTCGTGGATAGTTGGCGAGCGCTGATGAAGCTCCTGCCAGCCCGGCCAGCCGCCAGCCTCAAACTGACGTTCAAATGAAAATATCGGGCTACTTTCAATTAAAGAGTTGACCAATTCGAGTAACTCCGTGAGCGCAATAGCTGTTGACTAAACTTTGAGAAGTGACTAGGTAGTTGTCATGTGTTGACCATGCGGGTATAGGTCCGCCAATGAGGACTGAAAGGAGGGTTCGTCAGGATTCCTTTGCAACATGACGAGAATGTGGAAACGGTCGTTCACTCACTCGCCGCCTCCCCGGTCACATCTTGCATAAGTGGCATACTTTTAAGACCGAGAATTGCTAAAAGGTCATGCTGTGATAGGATAGCTGGTTCTTCGATTATTCTAGGACTGAAACCTCTCCTGACGATTTCGGTGTCGCCTATTTCCACGAATGGCAATGAGAAAAGCAGACCCAATAGCCAAGTCAGTAAAGTTGTACAGGGAAGCCTCAAGATGAAAGGTATAGCAGGAAGGATGCGACTTACCATCAGCGAATGAGATAACTTTGGCGGTAGCACCGATTAACATATCAGTACTTCTAGCGCCTGCATCATCAGGTCTTTGACCGATAGCGATCAGATAATCGGGTTTAGTTTGACCAGCTTGAGATACGGATATGTTTGAAGGTCCAATTTTTCCTGATACGCTCGCTTGTATCGCTTCATCTTTGCGAATGCTATCTGTTCTGAAACCTTGTATTTTTGTCAAGATCCAATGTGCTGTTTCATGGACTGGAGCAATTGAAGCAGAGTTGGTGAACAGATTTCAGTATAGTGCAACCATAACATGGGTAGAGAGAAAGAGACAAGAGACTCACCCAAAGCACACAAAAAGAAGAAAGCGAATTTTGCATATTGTTCAGGGTCCTCCTTTGCACACCTTGTTAATTCATTGTGAAGGGTAAATCCAAAAAAGAGTGTATTATGTAGACATATTTCATCTTTCTGGCTGTTCGTGTTTTTATTTCCGAGTGCGGTAGTAGTTGTAATAATTGACCTCGGTTGGCCTGGATTTGGCGTTTGGGCGTGCAAAAAGTCTACTTTTAAAGGTCCTTGAACGCAGACAATGAGTGGGGTGGATGTGACAAAGAGCTGCTTGATCTGAGCGTCGAGTGTGGGCGAGTAATTGGATGCTGTGGGTAGTGGGAGGGCGTGGTCGACGATGCAGTGTGCGAATGCGCGTCGTGCGGCTGTCGAAGCGTCGCTGCTGCCTTGGAGGAGTGCGAACAGCCGAGAAGCGATGGGAGCGAGTGGGGTGCGAGGAAGAGGGCCTGATGGAGGTAGCATGCGACTTGTCAGAGATGGACATCAAGCCAGTCCTATATTATCCCTCACGGAAATGCATGCAGTCCCGTGTCACGAAGACCTGAGCTGGTGCCGCATTATTGATGCCGTTCATGGTGGCAGAGGAGAGCGCGATTCGAGTATGGTGACCTGGGTGGCCCTGACTGGAGTGCATGGAGTGAAAGCAAGAACAGACTGGCTGACTGCCTGCCTGACTGCTGCTCCTGCTCTATCGTCGTCGTGAAAAGCTGCTGCTGTCCGACGCCGGAGAGGGCTGGAATCCAGATACCGACGTGAAGCGGACACTGCGTTGAGGTGGATGAAAGCTTGATGCTCGCTGATACCGACGAGACACTCCGACGGAACCTCGTATACACGCATACGATAGCTATAGAGTGCCCTACCAGGTCCCAGGCGCTTGTACTCTCTGCGTCCAGCTCAGGTCCATCCAGCTCGCCACCGATCACGTGTTTCCAGAGTCCAATCTCTCGTGATCCAAGTACCGTACCGCCTACGCAGAGTCTTATGCCGCAGCCTGTCCATGGCGACCCCCAAATCCCCGTATACTTGCGCACCTACTCCGTCCGCGCCGGCAGTGACCATTCCAGGCCTCTGTTCAACTCGCCCGTCTCTCTACCGAAAAGGTGTCCGAGCGTTTAAATACGATATGGACCAGCCAGCGTCGTCGTTCCTCTTCTATGCCTTCAACAATCTCTGCTTTATCACCATCACCTTCAACGATCTGCTTCCAATTCAAACCTTTCTCCCGCTCCTCCCGTCGGTCTATCTCTTCCGCTCGCTCTATCTCCAGCCCTCCCGCTAACGCCATCTTCAAGAAAGATTGTATCACAAAACGGCCAGTATGCAGACCTGCTAGTATAATAATTCGCGAATCTGGACTATACGAAAGCAAACGAGTCATCACCTTCAACTGGGATGAATTGAGGTGATCCATCCACAGCGTGTCGGCCGCCAGGATTCTGCAAGCGAGTTTTGCATTAGTTCAGATAGATATGTGCCGCTTGTATGAAGAGCACGACGAACCGAGTAAAGCCTTGAGGATGCTTGTGCACCATTTCTTCTAGAGCAATCTCATCCGTCCAGTCCAACGCTGTTACAGCCACTCTCGACTGCTCCTCTTCCTTTAGATTGGCAGCTACATTCCTCCGTATGGCAGCCATTATTCCAGTTGCTGGGTAATCTGTAATTTCAACTTGAGAAGCTCCCATCCGTGCTGCTAGCAAGGAAAGTAATGCTGATCCTGCACCAAGCTCGAGGACTGAAGTTTCACACATTAACTTGTTAGGTTTACTCACTCAACCTCTTATACCTAGGTTACGCACCTGTTTCGCCTTTTATGCCTATTTTCGACAAACCATCCTGCTTCTCATCCTCCTCCATCATTTCAGCCAGTCTAGGGCTAGCAGGCCATAACAAATGACTTTGTAATTGAATCTCTTCATAAGTATCAGCGTTTGAATTCAAGTATAATTTAAATGTACCATAATATGTAGATTTATGTATTATTGGTTTATCACTTGATGACGTTGAAGTTGCTACTGGTAATGAACCTAACAAAGCCAAGGAAGCTTCAAAAAGTGAGGTTATAGATGATGTTGTACTAATTTCTGAAGCTGAGCTACTTGTAGAATGACTGCGCTGTCTCTGCTTTGTATTGTCCGAGTCCGAATGTCGATTCGCATCATGCTCGTCGATTGTGGACCTTCGAAAGTCTTCTTCTGGCTTATCTGGAACCATGTATGTTGGCTAACGAGCGTACAGATTGAAACGCTTCTCTCGTACTTTAAGCTCTAGTCGACTGGAAATCTACCCTTCATCTTCATCTTGTATTTGCTTCTACTTCTGGTGCGTCAGAAGGCAAGTTGTCCCAGGCAAATAGCAACTGCGGGCCTTGCTTTCAGTCCGACCTACTGCCGGATACCACGCATTTGCATCCAGGCAAGACAATGCAGCAACAAGCCATGAACCAAGCTCTAGACGTATACGAGAGGCTGAAAGATGTTTTCCTGTCATGCACTGGTTCGTGCCTCAAGAGCAGTTCCACATTGACTCTAAACGGCCGTCGTTTCAAGGTGCGCGCTCTCTACTCCTCGTTTTAGGAGAGTTGTGTGAATTGCGAAGCAGCGATAGATGGCTGAGAAGAATTGGATATCAGATTCACAAACTACTCGGAGAAGGTGGTTTCTCGTTCGTCGTGAGTTTCACTCCACCCAACGATGGGCATGATCGCAGTACACCAGTGAACTGATTAGTCCGTTCCCACTCTCGTCGTGGAATGTAGTATCTAGCAGAGGATGAGACTTCAGGTCGCTTGTTCGCTTTGAAGAAGGTGTGCCTCTCTCTCTCCTTCTTTATGCCTGCCTGCTGCCTGCTTCAATCATGCTCGAGACGAGACAACTGACGCGCTTGGCGATACCTTGCTTGACATAAACATGTAGATACGATGTCCTCTAGGGAGCGAATCAGTCAGAGAAGCAATGAAAGAGGTGAGTCTCCCTTTTCATCGAGGTATGCTATGGAAACACCAATCTCACGTGTGTGCAAACCAGGTCGAAGCGTACAAGAGGTTCAGACATCCTAACTGTATAAGATGTCTTGATTCGGCTGTCATTCAAGAGACAGATGGGAAAGTGATCTAGTGGGTCACCTGATTATACAGTATTGCAATGTGCTTTGAAATGCTAACTTGCTCTTTTGTCGCACGCAGCCTCTTTCTACCTTATTATAAAAAGGGCAATCTCCAAGATGCAATCGCTGCCAACTCTGTATGTACATCGTCATGGGAAATACATGCAGTCCTCGAGCTCATACTGAATCATTCCGTGCTTTTTCTTCTCTGTACACCTAACCTGGGTGTTCTGATTTGCAGGTCAATGGGACCCGCTTCCCCGAACGAGAGATGCTGTCCCTTTTCTTGGGCACGTGTCAAGCAGTCGAATCGATGCATACATACACACCAGGGAGCAGTATTTCCTATCCACCTTCTCAATCTCGTTTACCTCTTGCAAATCAAGGCAATGGTAATGCACCTCGTAAAGATAGGAAAGGCAAAGGTCGAGCTGCAAGACAGGAAGAAGAAGAGAATTCAGCTGTCATTTTCGAACAACAGGAGGAAGAAGAGGAAGAAGCTATTAGAGCTTCAGCTGGTGCTGCTGAACCTTTGATTGGAAGTATGGATAGAGCTGCTTCTTCTGCCGATGACGACGATGACGACGATGAACATGTAGTCGACGAAAGTAATGCGAAGGGTATTGCAGGGCTAGGAGAGACGAAAGGACAATTGACGGGTCGCTTACCCACTTCTCCGCCTCCTCCTTCATCATCAAATAACAATCAAAATGCGGGTCAAAATAGTAATGGAGCACAACAAACACTACAACCTTGGGCGCATAGAGATATAAAACCTGCAAATGTAATGATAACAGACGAAGGAACACCTATATTGATGGATTTTGGATCAGCGTTACATGCTAGGATATACGTTGATAATAGATCCACTGCTTTGAAATTGGCAGATGATGCTGCCGAGCATTGCTCTATGCCTTATAGAGCGCCTGAATTGTTCGACCCTCCTGTTGGTGGGTGGTTGGATGAGAAGGTGGTGAGTCGTGATCCGCGTTCCCCTCCTTTTATACATGTCACCGCCGTTCTCCTGTGAGTGTTAAAAGTGTAACCAAATACTGACACGATTCCTTCGAAATTTTTCCTGTCTCCAGGACATATGGTCTCTGGGATGCACACTCTACGCAATGGCCTACGGACATTCACCGTTTGAAGTAGAAGGATCATCAGTGGTATTAGCAGTTCAGAATGGACAGTATCGATTCCCACAAAACGATAAAGTATATACTCAGGGATTAAGGGATTTGATTGCTTTTATGCTTGTTGTTGATAAGAGCAAGAGACCGAATATACATCAGGTGAGTGGCTGCTCTGATTTCACTCTATCTCTCCCTATCGATGCGACTGAGCTGAACAAATGTCTGGTTTCTCTGTCTTTCCCATTATGTGACGCTGCTAGGTCATTGAACGCACACAGCAAGCGTTGAGCCGTGTCCAGTGATGAGAATACCGATGTGCTGTTGCTAGAGTGGGGAAAGCTGGTTACGGTCTGCGTTTATGTGCTTGACAGCAGGATCAAATAGTGTGGCGGCCCTCGATACGCAAATCTCCGTTGATAACCTCGTTAACGTGTGTAAAGTCTTTGGAGCGACAGGGTAGTTGATCTAGCTGTCGTGGAGTGGCCAGAATGGTAGAGCAAGGACAATGGGTTGATGATTGATGTAGCGAGTGGGACAACCTTGAAGCGCCAAGTTATCTGATGCATGTTGACGACTGGAAACTTGCACACCATCAACGATTCCACAGGCCAAGAGCTACCCGGCAGCCCGGCAAGCCAGCCAGCCGACGCATTTAAGCGCGAGGTGAGGGTGCCGACGACATCTCCGAGGCTTTCTGCGCTGTGCTGTGTGTGCCGGGGCTCTCTCGATGGAGTGTAAACGATGAGCGTGGCCGGGGAAACGATGCTCCACTCCGAAGAGTGACTTTCCAGTCATGTGATCGGGCATACAGAGATGCTTTTCAGGAAGTCGGAAAGGCTAGAGCATGGTGTACTGAGGCTTTGCTGCTGGTTGGATTGGTTGTGGACACGACTTGTCGCTACTGCTCTGCTTCGTCCCCATCAAGAAACAGCACCGCACTCTCGCCAACCATGGGCATCGTCCAGGAAGCAGGCGCACTCGTCGCGGCATTGTCGCCCATTCAGCTCGCAGGAGCGGTCCTCGCGCTTGTGGTAGGCTTGATGCAGCCATTGCAGCCTGACCACTCTACCGAGCACATGCTGACTGCCTTGCTTGATGCCTCCCAGCTCGCCTTCCATGTCGTCCCCTACCTCGCCGACCCGCATGGACTGAAAAAGTACCCAGCTGCAGGACCGTTTGGATTAGGTAGGTCGACACAGCACAAGCATTGTATGACCAAAGAGTATGTTGGGGCCGGCTAATGCATTGCTCTTGTATCCCACAGCCGCATTCACCGACGCCTGGGTGCGCATATCATACTTGCCGGGTCCCCGCATCGTTGAAACTGACCATCCTATCCAATCCAATTCGACGTATTGCAATAATAACAGGTCGTATGGCAAGCTCGCCGAGGAAAGCGTTTCGAAGCTTTGGATGCAGGTGAGTAATTCACCCTCTCAAACCATCATAGATTGTGTAAACTCACTTCATCTTATTTCCCCAGCTCATCGCAAGTATGGAAAATACGTCAGAATTAGCCCTCGTCAAGTCTCTATTGCCGACCCCAAGGCTCTTGATGCTATCTACGGCCACGGAACCGGTACTATGAAACCTGCCTTCTGTAAGGACAGATCCATTCAAGCTCTCCATGTACTGTCGGCTAATCCGGAAATTCGGCAGACGATGCTTTCGTAGGATTGAAGAAAGTCAGAGGTCTCTTCAATACTCGTGATAGAGCAGAACATACTAGAAAGCGTAAGATTGTATCTGCTACTTTCGCTCAAAGGTAGGCTTCTACATACTTTTTCGCCACATCTTCTTCTTTCTTTCTGTTTCTAATGTGACACTTCTATTATGTACACTTCAACCGGGCGTCGCCGGCTCAGGAATGTACTCGAGTTCGAAAGTTACATTGCTGCTATCATGAGACAGCTATTGGACAAGTTCGATGGAATGTGTGATAAAGCCGTCAAGGATGGTAAAGGTTGGGTTACTTTTGATACCCTGCCTTGGCTCAACTACCTCGCTTTCGACATCATTGGTGAGTTTGCCTTCCTTGTGAACAACTGGGTATATGATTAGCTGACTTGTCTCTTCAGGCGATCTTGCCTTCGGAGCTCCCTTCGGAATGGTCGAACGTGAAGCCGATATCTGCGAAATTGAACAAGAAGATGGGACCATCAAGCATTTATCCGCAGTCACCATCCTAAATGAACGAGGAGAGTATTCCAACTGTCTAGGAGTAATGCCACCACACTGGAGACCTTTCGCTAGATATGTAGATCCTTGGTTCTCAAGAGGTCATGCTTCCGTTATCAATTTGGCTGGTATGGCTAGAGCCAGAGTCAATAATCGACTAAAGACTGGTGCTGGTGACAGAAAGGATCTATTGGCTCGTTTACAAGAGGCTAGAGATGAAAATGGCCAACCTATGGAAATCGACGAACTTACTGCTGAAGCATTGACACAACTCATTGCTGTGAGTCTAAATCACATACCTCTTGGTCCCAACTAGATGACACTGATGAATTCGACCGTATAATACAGGGCTCCGATACTACCTCGAACTCATCCTGTGCAATCATTTTCTATCTAGCTCGTTCTCAGGAATCACAAAAGAAATTACAAGCCGAACTAGATCAGACATTTAAAGATCGTGGTATTACAGGAGTAATGGAATATGAAGATATCAAAGCATTACCTTATCTAGAAGCTTGCATTAATGAAGCTTTGAGAATGCATTCTACTTCTTCAATGGGTTTACCGAGATTGATGCCTGCTCAAGGCGCTGAATTCCAAGGTGAATTCTTCAAGGAGGGAACTGAGGTATCTGTTCCTGCTTATACTATTCATGTGAGTAATTGAGATCCTTATCCAACCTCCCTTTGAGGGGGATAGACAGAGAATGTAACAATCTGACAGACACTATTCCAGCACCTTGAATCAGTATGGGGAGACCCGTTCACCTACAGACCTGAGAGATGGCTAGGATCAGATGCGAAACAACTTGATAAGAATTTCATTCCCTTCTCAATTGGACCCCGAAGCTGTGTCGGCCGAAATGTAAGCTCCTCGTATTCGTCGTCTCTGGCATTCATGTTTGATAAAAGTAGGAAACCTGTATGCTGATGCGATCATTCTCTCGCTATTATAGCTCGCTACTATGGAACTACTCGTTTTCATGTCAACTCTGTTCTATCGATGTGAGTACTCGCGCATCTTGTTCCCGATACCCGTCAACAATTCAAATCTGACCATATTATGCCTTGCCACCTTACAGACGACTTCCGCCTGGCCGACGAAAGCCAGACGAAGCTTGAGACTAGTGAAGGATTCTTGCGCAAGCCTTTGGAGAGCTGGATTCGCATGAGACGCAGATCAACCGAGGCATAAACCAAGAAAAAAGAGCTTAGGTTATGAAGCAATTCAGCTGTCAGACAGACAACATATTGGCTGGAAACAGCGATCTGTGGGGCAGGAGACCGGCTTCTTCATCGTTTTCAACATTATTCATGAGCATGCATCTGGGATATCTAGTATCTAGTTCCGTACCGCCGAATGTACCTCGCTGTCAGGCTTTTCGTCCATACGTGAAATTATAGCAACAACAATGTTTATACTGCTTGTTTTGTGCTCGACCATCTTGACAGGGCGACCGAAGATTGGCAGAAACAAGTTGGGATAAGAGGAGTCATGTCCTCCAGTATTGAGCAGCAGCATGTATACGATCTAAAACACTCGTCCAAGCTGAAGTTTCATTCAATAGTCCTTCGAAATGCTTGATAGCTTCTTCTTCCGATAAATCCAGTCTAAACTTTTCTTGTACTTTCGAAACTGCTTTATCTGGTTCGAGCTTGATGTCCGGAATATTGGCATCAATCATGAGCGATACTAAGTTGATTATTAGGTTTGCATTCTTGCGTAAACCAATGAAGGCGGTGTAACATAGCGATTTGAATCGTAGATAGTGAGGCGAGGTAGTCCCTCCCATGGCGTCTACCATTTCTTTGCACACTTTGACCGACGGGGGAAATGGTTTAGGATCACGACCTAGTATGTATCCAAAATCCACTACAAAGTGTATGTCGTCAGCAACACGAACGTAGCATAAATTTGTTTTACGCCCAAAGTGCCGCGAGCTTACCGTGGAAGAAGTGTCCATCTGGCGTAAGAAGGAGGTTGTCAAGGTGGCGATCACCCACGCCAAGGAGATAAGTGACAACACAATAGCCTGCACAGCTCCTGACGAATGTATCCAGTACACTGGCAGAAACGCCAAATGCCCCCGCGGGCGATTCATCTGGATTATGTTCTCGTAAATAATTGAGGAGGCTCCCTTGATATTCGCTGGAAATGGCTCCAAGAGTTTTACTGGGTACGAATTGAACCATTCCATCTAGTGCGCCAGTCGCAAGCACCTTGTATGGTGTCATCTTTAGATCGAGGTTTTCTTTCCTAAGCAAGCGATCCATTAACGTGAAGAGTTGAATGACTAGCTGATCTTGACGTAGGTCATCACCGTTCTTGAAGATGATGGGATAGTGCAGATCATCTGTACAAATGAGTTCCAGTTTGAGCGGAAACAGATTCGATTTAAAGACGGAAGAGCTCTCTTCTTCAATGCCAGTGATAGTGTACCGCGCATCTAGTGGCAGAGGTACTGGACTGGGCAGCTTGGAAAGCTTGCTCTTTGGGTCGTGTATATGGGCTCGCAGCTTCTCTATCTTCTTAGGCCTTGAGTCGCGTGAAGCTCGCAAGTCTCTCGCTACTTTGCTAATAGACGCAACAAATTCCGCTTGCGCTCTGAGTGTTTCTCTACGTTCAGTTCCATTATCCTGTTCTGCCATCTTCATCATAAAATTATATGCGACTCGACCATACATCTTTCCCGTCACTTTATCCTCTACTTCCACCATCAGGTACCAATGGAAATTGTTCGCTAGAACAGGATTTCGTACCGCTCGACTGACGAGAAAGTCTTCCAGTGAAAGTAGATTTGCATACTGGGCGACCTTTGCCGCAGCATTCTTTGATACGCCCCGCGAAGTAACCGAAGTGGCGGACGGAGGTGTAGGTTCGAACTTGAGAGCTTGCACTAGTTGCAGCAAATAGAGCATTAGTTCCTGTGGGCCCGTATATTCGTTGCGTGAGCTATGTAATGTCACAGTGATGGTACAAGGTGACTCGTACCTCGTCATCCGCCCGCGCCACCTGCTTTACAGCAAAGCTTCGAACTCTTTTATCGCGGAAAGCATCGCCAGGACCAAGTAGCTCCAGCGCATCGCCAATTTCAATATCGCTCCATAATGGAAGAAGCACATCGACGGCTTGCTTAACCTCATCCCTATCGGACCACCTGACCGACTTCAGGAATTTCGTCAAAGCCCGCTTATCTCGAGTCAAATAGAAGCGGAATCGCCAGAGAAGATTGCATTCCGCTGTTGATAACGGCTGAGTTGGCGGATACTCGAGAATGATCTGCCAACAGAAGATGTAGTCAGCTCACGTTTATCTTCCGGGCGTCACAGACTCACATTTAGCTCATCGCGCGTGGCTGCATTGGGTTTCATTTCTCTATCAAGCGGTCCACTTCGGTGACTTCGCACCAAACGCAGGTGTTTTGCCTCGACTGGATTGTATCGAGCGATATCGGGATCAACGATTGGAAATATGCTGGCATCGGCTAGCTTCAGTAAAGGTGTTGCAGGCATAGGAGCGGAAGTACTGGCAGCCCCGGCTGACTTGGAGGATGTTACGAGGCTTGGCAGCGTCGGAAGCGTGTATTCGTGTTCACCATAGAGGACAGGTAAATCAAAGCGAGGCAGATCGACATAGAGGTATAGCTTGTCTGATTTCTCGGACTCCTCCTGTTACAAAGTTGGTCAGAATTGTCTGGAGCTTGTCATGGAAAATGGAGACCACCCACAGCATAGATCTTCTCGATTTGCCGATAGACCAATTTATCGAGCCAGTCGATAGTCGGCACGTCTTTTCGTTTCTGTTTCTCCATGATCTAATTTCCCTAGCGCTCAGTGTGTGTTCATCCAACACTGTGCGCAAGCAAAGCCTCACCTTCTCAAGCCTCCCTCGTTCATCTTTCTCCTGGCCTGTCACCTTGCTAGGCGTTGATGACTCCACAGTAGCATCTGCCTCTTTGTCCGGCCAAAGTAGCATCCTTTGCTTCCCCTTCTTCAAGGTATTCTTCTTGCCGAAGAGTCGGAGTGTCGTACCCCCAAGTGGGACGACGGATGAGTTTGCAGGTGGACCGCCATAGTCGTATATTGTAAAGATGATTTGGGAAGACAAGGGTAGATCGCGGTAGCGGATGGGTAGAGTGATGCGTTCGTTCCAGCTAGAGCGAAGCATATCTCAGCCGAGTCCTATCCCGATACTTGCAAAGTGCGAATCTTACACATAGCGATCTTTGAAAGACTTGTGTGCTGTTTGAAACGGTATCGTCAATGGTTTGTTATCGGCCCAGAGCTGACATATAATGTAAAGGTCGGACGGAAGGCTGAGAGAGAGAGTTCAGTCAGCTGAGGTATGAAGAGCATGACAGCAGTGTACGACACACTCTTGCTGCACTCCTGCAAACCTGGACCTTGGATCTTGCAAGACTTGCGAGAGTGGCTTCTTCGGACGCTTGCCTTCGAAGGCGTCACTGCGCGCAGGCGGATCAGTCAGATAGCAACAGCCAACGTCCTACCAAGCGGAGAGGCTTACATTCGAAGGGTCACATTGAAGTCGAGGTCGCAAGACCGTGCAATGGTCAGCGAGCGGTCTCTCTCGCGCGCGTCCTGCGGTGGTGGTGCCGCCTCGTGTCAGCTTGAGCCTCGACCGTCGATCCCAGCAAGCCCCGGGCCAGCTCACCATGGCGGAAGCATGAGCAAGCTCTTGGACGTCCTCGTCTTGACACGGCTATACTGTTCGAAGTCACGAGAACGCAACCTCGGTGGTTGCCGACTCACAGAGGCCGATCGAGGCTCTTACTCTCCGGCAGGATGGAGGTGCCGGGGCAAAACACTAAGCAAGAGAACAGTGCATGGAGCTCTGTTCCTCACGGCTAACTACTCGTTTGCTTTCAACCTGCTTGGTCTATGAGCTCGCAATAACACTGGTCTAGCAGGCGTCCACTGCCTTGCATTCGGGCAGAATAAGAGCTGGAGATACCCACGGCAACTCCGCCATGCGTTCAGACGAAGAAGCACAGGCTGCAGCTGTGCCGGCCGAGGAAGGCGAGACTGCAGCCAATGGTCGAACCTCTCTCAAAGACTCAGACGCTGCTGAAAAGCCAGCTGGGAAGCTGCAAGGTGCTGTGAGAGTGGAAGATCGCATCGAGGTCAAGCTGGAAGGCAAGGAACACCCTTGGAATTGGTCCAAGACGAGGTGAGGCGACGGATACGCTTGACTCGCATAGGGGATCCGTGCTCACACCACTCTTGCTCACTTCGCTACAGTCGGTGGATCATCACCATCCAAACTGCTCTCATGATGTTCAGCGCCACCATCACTTCCTCAGCCCCATCTGGAGGGGCCCGCCTATTTTCAGCCAACTTTGATACCAGCAGAGAAGTGACCGGGCTTATCGTCTCTGTCTTTCTGGTCGGCTACTCGGTCGGTCCCTTCGTGACTGCCCCATCCACCGAAACTTGGGGAAGACGACCCCCTTCTATTATCTTCATGGCATTATATACCATTTTCAATGGAGGTAAGCTTGATCCAGTTCAATGTTATGGTTTGGAATGAATCATTTGCTGAGCTGACTATCGCCGCAGCTTGTGCTGCTTGCAATGGAATCGTACCGTTACTTATATGCCGTTTCTTCGCGGGAGCTATGGCATCGTGAGCTGGATAGTCCATCTGCCACAACAGCCAACTTCTATCTAATCATTTGTGTCGATTTGAAACTCAACAGTGGCCCGATAGCGACGAGCGGGACCATCGTAACTGATATCTGGGCACCGAAAGACAGAGGAATGGTTATGTCGATATGGTCGGTTGGTAGTTTTGCTGGACCGTCCTTGTAAGCGTTGGCGCCTAGAACGCTATTTGTGAGGAATCTGTGCTGAAATCAGTTCTGTTCGACTGCAGGGGACCTATCGTCGGCGGTTTCATCGCCATAAGCGGCCTGAATGTTCGCTGGATCTTCATAGTCATGACTCTCCTAAGTGGTTGTTTGACTATCGTCATCTTCTTCGCCTTGCCAGAGACATATGTCCCATTGCTTATCCATCGCAAGGCGGAGAAATTGAAGTTGGAAACGCAGGATATGAGGTACTATGCTAAGTTTGGCGAAGACAAGGGAGGTGCATGGAAGAACATATCGGTGAGCGCAATCTGTCGGGCGAAATATCATTGTGCATCGAGCTGACTGTCTCTTGAACACAGGTCACACTCACTAGGCCGTTCAAGATATTCTTTCGAGAACCCATCCTTATTTTATCCACAATCTAGTAAGGCCGTCCCTTCCATGCCTTTCAAAAAGTACATTCCATAGAGATCGCTGATACTCTTCTCCATTTCCGTTCTATTCGCTAGCTCCTCCTTCGCGTACGCCGTTCTGTACATGCTCTTCCCATTGTACCCGATCATCTTTCAAGACATTCGAGGTTTGAACGAAGGAGTAGGAGATCTACCCTTCTTAGCCACTATGGGAGGTGTCGTCGCGGCTATTGGCATACAGTATCTCTACCAAATCAAATACAGACGAGATCTCGCTGCCAATAACGGTAAACACACGCCAGAGTTGAGACTTGCTCCAACTTATCTTGGAGGTCCTGTGATGGTCGTAGCACTGGTGAGTAATATTCACTATGTAAACATGACCGTTGAACTCCAAACTGATTGTTTACTCGTGGTGGATCCTGTGACTATAGCTCTGGCTCGGCTGGACAGGCTACAAATCGAGCATCAGCGCCGCTGTACCTGCTCTATCAGGTCTTTTGACAGGAATCGCAAGCGTGCTTGTGTTCAGATCATTTTCGACATATGTACTGGAATGCTACAAGGAATTTGGAGCTTCTGCAATGGCGGCACTCGTGGTGTTCAGAAGTTTATTCGGTGCTGGATTACCTATTGCTGTTGAGCCGCTGGTACGAGCTGTAAGTTTTGGCGGTATTTTGACCTCTATCAGCCTTTGAGTATTACCATAGTCACTGATGTAGTGATGGTATTTCTATCTTCTAAAATTATGATGTTGATGTCGACTTTCTCTTCGACGCGTTCTTTCTATTTGGCTCGGTGCATGAAACGCGTCTCGTCAATTGACCCAAACAGTTGGGCGTGGAATGGTCCGCTACTCTGCTCGCTGCATTCCAGCTGCTCTTGGTTCCCGTTCCCTTCCTTTTCTACAAGTGGGCTATCTCAGCTTTCTTGTCTTGTCCTGCCTGTAGCCGTTCTGACGCTTTGTAT
This sequence comes from Cystobasidium ongulense, assembly GCA_022835595.1. Classification (NCBI taxonomy): domain Eukaryota; kingdom Fungi; phylum Basidiomycota; class Cystobasidiomycetes; order Cystobasidiales; family Cystobasidiaceae; genus Cystobasidium; species Cystobasidium ongulense. The sequence goes on from BQUP01000002.1 coordinate 2,967,861, forward strand.
CGTTTCTTCTTCGCTCAGATACGGTGCTAAAATTCGAGCGCGAAGTCCTTACTCTGTCGATGAAGCATAGCCCAGCAGCCATGGCAAGTTCTCTCCTTGGACAATTGACCAAACGGCAATAAGACGGACGACTCATCCAAATGAATGCATTCATCATCATCATCATCAAGATACCGTCAGTCAGATGGAAAAGATTATGCAGACTGGCAAGGCGATCGAATTATCGGTCATGCAAGTACCGTATGCAGCAATTGGGCGGAGAGTATGCAGCGTTATCTAAGCAAGGCACGCCCATATGATATAACGAGGAGGTCTGATGCTGGTTAGATGGATGTGGGAATGCCAATGCCGATGCGCCTGAAAGGTGGGAAGTGTATGACAGGAAAGCCGAATTATCGAGATCGCCTAGCGAGAATGGTACCAGCGAAAATTCTGCGAGAGCCGACCTTGCAAAGCAGGCCAGTCAGCGAAACACATGCATGCATGCAATATACAGTCCTCTGGAAGTATCCGCTGTTCTCTTCCACATCCTGTCCTTCCCACTGCACCGCCAGTCGCATACTGCAGAATGGAGTGCGCATGTGCATAGGCAGACGATCGGAATAGGGCGGACCTGATGGTACCTATCACGGGCAGAAGTGGGTCTAGACTGGGTCATGCGGACTGCCTGGCTTGGCTTGGATAGGGGACTAGACTGCATCAAGCTGTCAGCATGTTTCAATTGGCAATGTCACAAGAGATCTGCCATTCAGTGCGGAAATGGCCGTCCCAGAAGGTAGAGGAGAGGTGTTCGAACGAGCCAAAGATGGGTGTGGCGTGCAAATCATGCTGATCTGAGAGATAGCAGAGTGTGCATGCTGAGGTCTCCACTTCCTGCGGGCATCTCATTGGACGCGTCTTGCTTGTCGCCACCACTCTGCCTCTCAGCTGAAGACTGTCGCATCTGCTTTGCTTCTTCCCACTCGACGCAGCTCTGCTCTACTCTGCGCTGCTCTTCCTCGTCCTGGCTGTTCTAGCTTATCTCCTCTTCCAAGCGGACCTCATTCCAGCGATCAAGAGCAGCCTCCATTCTTCGCCCCCTCTCCCTGACTGATCACACGCCAGGAGGCCAAGGTGGGTGGGATGAGACGACGACGACGACGATTGCCATGCCTGCTGACGCTTCCTCTCTTCTCTCTTTCCATCCATCCGTCACTCGACTCGACTCGACTCGACTCGACTCGACGCTCGGTTCGCTCGCACCGCACCTCGGTCCAGCTGTCAAAGGTAGTCGCGTGATATCCTTCACCGCGGCCATCCACTTGGGGAGGTCTAGGACAGCTGTACAGCGGGTGAGTAGATGCACACACATCGACGCGTCGATGGGCTCGCTAGGCTGACTCTGTCACTCACCACTCTCCCTCCGCCCTTGCCTTCTGTCTGTCGGGTTCCTGCTCAGTCTCATCCGCCACTTCATCATGGCGCACCTCTCGCTAGGCTCGCCCATCCAGCTCGACGACGGCAACGCCTTCGACGACTACAAGATCCGCTACAACATGCCATCGCCCTTCCCCAGCTCGTTCTCAGACGCCAACTCGTCACCCAGCACCCACACCTCGTCTGTCCCAAGCTCCTCATTCCTGGGCTACACACCGCCCACCTCGGACGAAGAGGGCGACAAGGACGCCGATGGAGAATTTGACAGCTATTCTAGCATCAACTCACCCTCTGATTCGTTCCCATCCATCGTCAGCCCAGTGCCTCTTCCCCCTGCAAGTGCACTCTTCGCTTGGGACAACGCCACCGCCCATCACGGTCTACATTCTTCGCAAGACGCATCCAATGTCAAGGAGAATAACACTCTTGACCACCTCCACCGCTCGTATGTCTTCTCTCATGCCTCCCCCGATGATATCAATGCGACCTTGGTCGGTGCAACCTATCTCGAGGCTACGCAGCCGGATTTCTCCTCGTCCACCTGTGGTCTCATGCCTCCACTGAGCTCTGCCGACCTGAATCACCTAGGGCTCTCCTTCGGCATGCCGAGACGAGATTCTTACGCTACCGAGCTTAGCTTTGGTTCCAATGGTACCTCTTCCGATTATGGTGATTCCCCCGCAATAGCGCTCGTTCCGTTGCCGACCACCAATTCGAGCCAATCTATCACTCCCATTCCTACTCCTACCGCAATTGTCAACGAGCATACTCCAACCAGTGAGCAATCGCCCGCAGTCAATGCACCATCCGTACACTATGCCGCGGAACAGAGCTACTTTCTCCAACCTGGACATCACTATACCTGCTCTTTTGGCGATTGTCCTTGGTATACAGACGATCACAACCTCCTTAGCACTCATAATGAAGAACATGTCAGGAATGGTATCTTCAACTGTCCCATCACAACTTGCATGAAACACTTTACTACCTTTACCAATCTTGAAGCTCATCGTTTGCTCGAGCATGCCTTCACAAACTTACCTGTGGCACCGCATACCAGTTTCGTTGGTACCATGCAACCGGAAGCCGATCAATACTTCCCACCTATGCCTTCTTACCAGCTTGATGGTCAGAATGAGGTTACAGTACCGTCCGATGTCTTTCAGCCATACTACGACATTGCTCAATCTGCTACTCCCAATGCTGTTGGCTTGGGTTTCATCCCAAATGCTGTCGATCCCAGTCAAGCGCATGTGTTCTCACCTGCCATGACTACAGAGGGACAATTGGAGAACGTCATCCAAGACTATGCCATTCAAACCATAGCTCTTCCTCGTGGTGGTAGCGATAGCAATATCCCCTTAAATCACAATGGTCAACCGACAGCAGTAGCCTGGGAGAATAACATGCCTAGCTTGCAAGAGAACGAAGTCTTTTGCAGTACTCCAGATCAGATGACAGCTCCGCAGTCTTCTGGAACTGTCTCTGCTTGTAGTAGTGCTCTGAATACCCCTCCACAATCTGCTCAACAACAGCGCCGAGTCGCTTTCTCCCTTACTATGCCATCTTCGTCATCGTTTATGTCGGAGGAAGCAAGCCAACTCGGCATGTCAGCCCCTATGCTGCAATCCACCAGTGCTCCTGGTCTGCAAGCCGGCTTTGATTCTTTGCAGCACGGCCATCCTCATGGTCTGGCTGCTCGCTTCCATGCTGCTAACACAGCTTATCAAGAAGGCTTATATGGTTCTCATCATCCCATCATTCATAATCAAATGGTGAGCAACTGCCGCCCATTTTCGGTTCGAGCTGTCACGCCTTACTAACATTTGCAATTTTAGATGGCTCCAGGACTCTATCACAGCAATATTCACAATACTGCTACCGCTGCTGCCTGCTACAATGCACATGTGTCAAGTGGACTTGAAAGCTATGGCTACTTTGCTCACCATTATTCGCCACACTACACAACTCAACATGTCAACTTGGCAAGCATCGACCCGACGGCGGCTCTATCGCCCGCTCATGCAACCTCTGGCGAATATGCTGGCCTTGTGTATGCTCCGACTCTGGCCAACCACATGGCGCATCAGCGAGACATCCGAGCGGCTCTTCCGAGACGTGGTTCCGAGTCGTCTTATCTTGCAACACATGGATCTACTCATCCATATGCTTCGGCCATTCAAGGTTCGCTACTAAGTAAGAAGGTGATACTCCCTGACTCTATTGGTCCCGCCCGCAATAAGTCAATCAAGTCTAGAAGTAATCTTCCCGGACCAAAAGGACAAGAAATTCCCAAAGCTTATAGAAAAGGTTCGACTGCCAATTCTCTTGCTCAGGAAGGCTACGATCCTGAAGAGGTTGAAGGCATCAATCTTGCGGAGATGAAGCTGCATCCTTGTGACTTTGAGGGATGCTGTAGAGTCTTTAAGCGTTTGGAGCATAAGCGAAGACATCAAAGGTGAGTTTTGCAATACCTGAGTCGAGATCGGCTTGTCTTATCTGATGCATTTCTTGCTCAGATCACACACTCAGGAAAAGCCTTATCAATGCCCAGTTGAAGGTTGCAAACGCTTCTTCTCTCGAAGTGATAACCTCACTCAGCATAGACGTACTCACGAGCGAAACGGACGCACGCAACGCCTTACTTTGGCTAATCTTCAACAATGCGGAAGTGGCACTGGCAAGCAGGAAAACCCCGAGAAGGTCAAAGAAGTTCAAACCGTTTAGGGAATGATGCCTTTAGCTTCAACCCTGCGTATCCCGCCTACTATTGTGTCAGAAGTCAATTAGCAGTAAAGTATCAGTGATGGAAACGGTGTCTTGCCTCTCATTAGAGCAGACAGGCCTTAAATTAATGTTTATTTCCGTATAGCGCCAATACCATGGCAGCTTAGCAAAACAACACTACCAGTAGTAAAAGCAGAAGGTCATCTGTAAGATTGTATGAATTATCACTATTTCTAAACTTTCTGTTGCATTATTAGAACTGTTAGATTCCTGCCTTTATTGTGATGCAATAGCCAAATCGTCTAAAAGCTCCATGTTGTCAATTCATTTGCCGAAAGAAAAGTTACTTGCCCGTATAAGCATGCATTTTCAATTTGAGCTGCAGTTATGCGAAGCGGCGAGCTCTTCTCTCAGGCAGAGAAGCGTTCCATCGGGTTCTCAGGTGGGCTGGGATGCAAAGGCCACAAACAACTCCTGGTTCTGCTTTCAGTAGTACAATGAAGCCAGCATGTCCATAATCAATAGGTAACGCGAATTGACAAACACCTATGGGCATGGATCTTGTGGCGGAAGAGCTTAGCTGTGCTGCATGATCATCAGTACACGTCGGCCGTGGAATTGCTCACGCAACGCGTATAATCCAGCAAAGCTCTTCCAACATACGTTTGCACTTTCCTACAACATGCGGGTGAATGACGGTCTTGATACAATTATTGCTTCTGGAAATTTGAGAGTGTCGTCCTTTCGGGAGTGAAAGCACGCTTGAAATCTGGGACAAGTATCGGACGCTATAGAGAATTGCGTACTAGTCCCACGCCTCGTCTGCGCTCTTCCGGACCAATCTGCGGACCTTCTTCTTGTAACCTTCGAAATCGTCTCGAACTTGCTTCGCAGCGTCTACATTGGCAGGAGAGCTTGTGTCTGGCACGTCTGCAGATAGCATCGAAATGATTGACAGAACCTGAGAGGGTGTGAAATCTGCATCAGCTTTGTTTGCCTATATCGTTCCCGGCGCTGGACTGACAATAGATTCTATCGTATGTACTGGTAGCCACCGCTCGCCCGACGTCTCGTGTCCATACTGATCTTCGCCAGGTTCGTGTAGTATTGATATGCACAGTCTTCCGTCGGAGTAAACTGTGTGAATTGGATTGAGCAATGTTAGTAGACAATTGTCCAAAACAGGCTACAATGGCTTACTGTTAGGATGCCACATCTCCGTTGTGAACTGCATTATTAGTACTCTTCATGTTAGAGAAGGTGCGAAATCGCTGATTCAAAGCGAAGACGCGCACCTTGAATGTTGGTGGGCGCAATGGGAACTCCTGTAGATCACGTAAAGGGTGAGAATAGCGAGAGCGAAGTTGTCAAGAGCAGGTACAGACTCACCTGCGGGAAGGTCATCCGCCCTTTCAAAAAGCCTCCCTCGCTGTAGATAACTTAGATCAGCGAGGTAGATCCATTTCAGGATGGCTACACTCACTACAAAGTATCTGCAGGGCTGTAGAGCGGAAAGAGAAACGGACGAACGAGAATAAAGCTTAGTAGAGCGAAATCACGGGACCTGTTCCCAGAAAGTGTAGCAGTACACACCCGAAGATTGTGACCTGGTGAAATGCAATATCGTAAGCTTAGATCTTCACGCGCAGGCGACATAACGATAACACACCTCCCACTCATATACGTTGTTGTCGTCGACCAATCCGGCAGAGAAACCGTCAACGGGGTTCTTGCGCAATGCTGCAGTAACAAATATGACAGGCGCGTATGCAGAGACAATGTGTATGCGTCAGCTGGAGAGCACTGCGTCTATTCGGAACGGCAGTCGATCATCGTGGCCATACCCATTAGATACCGTCTCAGCATTGATGCTGACCCAGAAGTCATCTTGCAGAACAGTTGCCGGGATAGTGTTGGAAGCGAGTCTCTAGTGTATTCAGCAGTGCTTGCGGACACAGTAAGCCAGTTCCCTATGATGCGGGTTCGTGATCGCTATGCTTGAGGTGCTGCTGCTTCGCGTACGCAATACCAACGACCAGCTTGTATGCAGCGAGACGATGGAGAAAGAAAGGGCCTTGTTGTGCCGAATACGAGAATTCAGACTCGATTTTGTTTCGTGCGCGCAAGATGGTGGTTCTGAACAAACAGTTGCAACAGGCCTGACGGCTCGAGCAAGAATGCGGCCAGTCATTGATCGCAGTCGCGGTTGCACTTCTACCTTCCTGACCGACATTGCAGCAGAAGCACGATTATCGTAGGGTGCATGAGACTATCATATAATACAGCGAGCATATTATTAGGCGCTTCCTTGCTGCTTCCGTATCTAGCTATGGCCACAATGCAAGAACCCGACAATAGTCAGAATGCAGCTAAGGTGCCTCTCATGCTGGAAAACCAGAGCGAAGGCGATGTCACGACGCTCGACATGTCTTCTGGGTCTGCGAGTGTCGAGCTGGGCCCTGTCGTAGTAAACGAGGACGGTGAGTAACAGACTTGGGATCTTTGCTGAGGAGTTGTGGCAAAATACATGCAGCAACAACGCTGAAGACGCAACTTCTCCCGTCATTGCTCACCTTACAGGAACGCTATCGCGGATCACGAATTGGCTGAAGATGTCAGATTCGGAACGGAAAACCACACTGCGTGTATTGGCCAAGCGCAACCAGTCAAGATTGGAAGCTCTAAAGGCGCGCGAAGGAAGTCAATCCGAAGAAGCCACAGCAGCGACAACTACAAGTGCAGCAGCCACATCGACCAGCACAGGTGCCTCTCCAGGAAGTGAAAAGGTGCAAGGTAGCGCACACGACGAATTATGAGATGATGTGGGCCATTGGTACGGTCCATGTACCATATTATACCCTAGTTTCACGCAAGGCAGGACAAGCCGCTGTTTCACTCTAAAAAAGACATGCAGCAGAAATAACAAGGATGCTTGGATGTACTATAAAAGCTATAGCTCTGACAGCTGTGTAATACATATCACGAGCACCCATACGTGCACGATGATCGGACTCCTACTTGCTCCATGCACGACTGAAGCAGCAAAGGGCCTGCTCAGGACCGTCTAGTCACTTTCGACGCAAGTTATTATGACGAGTAGACCTGTGCCTCTCGGCCGCTGGGCGCTGCCGCCGGCGTCTGCCATAGGGCCAAGCGACATGTAGGCACCCGGACAGCATCTGGCTTCGTTTCCGAGCAGTGCTAAGGCTTATGATAAACTGCAGCAGCAGGAGCGTACAAGTACCGCCTGGGTTCGCGGACCAGGACCGGACAAAGGCTCCCAGCTCCGCTACGACCGGGGGAACGTCTTCAACTATCGCACAAAAGCAGTCATCATTGCAAGTCTTGCGCACGCAAAAAGCATGGGATCTAGCTATTGCACCCGCCAAGGCCGTACCCATGCAAGGCTTCATGATCTACATGTCAGGTGGAGGCGTCCAGATTTTCAGTCTTATGATAGTCTACCAGCTCGTCAAGAACGCGATTACGGGCATGATGGGCGTGAACAATGGTATGTATGACACATTGAGCAGCCCGTATTGCATTATACCGTCAATCCTTGCTTACAATTGTGATACATTGCATTGAAAAGCGTTCGAACATCTTGAGCAAACTTCCGTCGCCTCAACAGCAGAGGGAATCAAACCCACCGTCAAGGCTCCAACATTCACACTTCAAAAAATAGTACACTGCCTTGCACAATGCTTATTGTTGGCATTAGGCTTGTACAAATGTCATTCTATGGGTCTTCTCCCCACCCATGAGTCAGACTGGCTGGCTTTCTCGAAACAGCGAATAGTGAGTCAGGCCGCGCTTGAACCGAAACTGAAAACTATGATGCTCACGACTACTCTGTGCAGCCTATAGAGACCTCTAGCATTTCACTGAATGGATGGTGGCAGCAGTAAGACAAGTTTCGCATTGTAACGTATAAGTAGTGCAGAGAACGGGCTGTATAAGTATCGGCGAGCGGACTTTGCACATTGTGTACACCTTTCTATAAGCATCGTTGTTGCTGGCAGTTGTGACAATCGGCAATGACGTTGATTTGGTCGTCTTAGCTTGCGATAGCGGAGTGGCTTATCTTTCGCAACAACGCCAGTGTTGCGTGCTGGCTAATCCAATCTTAGCATTGTACGCGAGTCACGTTTACGCTACAAGTGAGCCGACCGGCAGGAAGTGCAAGTAACCAGCGTTGCTACAATGCACGCAAATATGTATAACAACAGGACTGCCAACTGAACGAGACCCAGCAGTGCCCAATTGCCAAATGACTAGCGTTTTCGACCGCTGGCTTTGATGGCCGTCTCTTTGGCGGTGTCTTGCTCTGCTTTTTCTGCCGCTTTGCGAGCAGCAGCCTCTTCTCTTTCTTTGCGGATGACGGCGAGACGAGCGAGATCTGATTTGGCTTCTGTCGTCTTTCCAGCGCGGTGAAGCTGCGAAAGAGAAATATGTAAGTCAAAAGCGCAAGTATAAGCGTCTTCAAGGGATCTCACCTCGAGATACTTTTCTCTAGCAGCCTTCTTCGCAGCTTCATCCCTGAAAGACGCAGCAATGACAAGATCAGCCAAAGCACGTGTCTGATGCATATGTCAATGGTACCGACCTCTCTTTTCGATTCATGCCGGCAGAGGCCCCTTTAGCTGGCTTATCATCTGATGCTCCTAGAGACGACGCTTTCATTTGCTTGGCCAGGTTTGCATTGCCTCGTCCCGCATTGAGAACATCATCATCGTCGTCACTGTCACTTTCGGCCTGGTTTTTTTGGGCCTTTTGCTGCTTTGCAGCTTTCTTTGCCTCTCTGGCAGACAGTTCCGGTACATTTCCAAACTTGTCTTTGCCATCAGGTCCAATTTCGGATGCGGCAGTCTGTGTTGGGGTCGGTCTAGAGGTGGAGGCCTGGGATGGCAGAGAAGCTGTAGTGCTTGGTTGCTCATCTTCGGAACTGGACTCGTCGCTATCTTCATCCTCCTCCTCCTCTTCATCCTCATCCTCATCTCCTGAGGACTTTTCACCCTCCCACATGCCTTCCTTCTCTTCAGCCTCTGCTCGTAGAGTCCTGGCAGGTGTAAATCTGATAATTCGGGCGTTAGCTGTGATATTTCAGCTGCTTATGGGCTATCGAGGCAGTACCACTTACCGCTTCGCTCCACCGCGCTTGGGCTTGCCAAACTTTCCACTGTTGCGTACCATTGTGTGTCTGTGCTGCAAGTGACCTGAGGGTGTCGACTCCAATCAATGTTTGACTAACCTGCAATGTTGCATGATCAGGCCTCGTCAAGGCCGGCCACGACTGCGGCAACTCTTTGCTTTCCTTCCATCTTCAAGCAACACGTAGTTGCAGTTGCACCGACTATTCGAACACACTCATAAGTAGCAGGGCCCACCATGTCTCTCTATCTACAGCTCGTCTTCGCACTGCGTGAGTCCTGCAGCGTCTCCAGGACGCGGTGACGCACAAGGGTAATCGACAGCCTCACTGACACGTTATGCCTGCGTTTTTACTGGCTGCACAGTCACCTTTGAGGTGAGTCTCATCCATTATCTATGCTTGGCTCGGCTGATCCCCTGTCTCTGCAGCTGGCGCTCTTCATTGTTCTGGTGGTGCGTCCCAACATAACATGATGCCCGTGGCCCTATGAACAAGAACAAGACTAATCCCTACACTGCACCGCGCTTAGATCCCCAAACCGTTCAAGTTCCAGAAGCAAATGTTCTTGTTCCTGTCGAATAATCCTGTCGTGTCCCGTGCTATCTATGGGTTGAAGGTGATTCGCGCTGGACGTCTCGGTCAGTGACGTGGGACATGTTTGCTAACCTTCCATGCTCCGTTATGAATTGCCAGATCCTGTTCATGTAAGTGCGGACAGTACTGAATCATTGGAAAGTTACGTTGCTGACTGTTGCTCTTGATGCTAGCTTCGTAACGGTACTTTTCATCGGTGAATCTGCTCCTGCGCCCGGATCAGCTGGAGTACCCTTGCTGACGGTACAATACACTGACAGATTCATTGCAACACATGTTGCGAGTCCACAACGAGGGCATGGCCGCCAGAGAAAGAGGCACACGAGGTGACCTCCGAGCGGAGACCGACTGGCGCTCTCGCAAGTTCTTAAGCGAGTGAGTAACGGCCGCCTGCAGCCTTTCATTTTGAAGATAGCTTACAATCTGTCGTACAGGCGAAACTTCTACCTTACTGGGTCGACGCTATTCCTAGCCTTGTCGCTCAACCGGGTCTATTCTCTACTCCTAGATATTGTCAAGCTCCAGGACGAGCTAGCTAATGCACGCGCACAAGTAAGTCTCTATGCACGCGTTCTGCTTCAACTCAGCTGATGCATGTGACTCACGTCTGGCTACTACCTTCAGAAGCCGACCGTCGGCAATGCCGGCAATGCCGAAAAGTATGAGTCTTTGAAGCGCGACTACGATAACCTCGCTGCCAAGTACAACGCTAAGGAGGGCGCTCAAGCTTCCAAGAAAGCCGACTAAGGACGCAGAACTCTGCTAAGGGCTAAAAGACATTGCTTCGAACGCGAACGAGACGAAAGAAAGACAGGCCGCGCCAGTGAAGCTTTGTCTATTCATGCTCGACGTATCTATTCGTGCACTGTGTTAAGCTATGAACCGCAATATACGAAACGGTGGACAAACTGTCCTTTATGTCCTTTGCGACCTTCGGGTAGCCTATCGAGCAATTCCTGTCACCTGTCTGGTTGCCTTGCGGATTACAAACGCACACAACCTTTATTGCATGCGCAGAAAGCAGCTTGTGGAACGGTAGTGTACTTCCTCACTTAAGGCGCTTACGGCTCAGTCAGCTGATTAACCGAACCTTCGAAGAGCCTATTGATTACAGTAGAAGGAGTCTGCTCAGTCACTGATGGTCTTGTATAAACTTATTGTTACGTCAAGTCTGGTGGAGTTGACGAAAAGCGAGACGAGTCGCTATGCACTTGACGAGATCGACAAGGTGGTCCAGGAAGCTTCACGGTATCAGCAGCGTATGCATGGTGGCGAAGTGCGTACGCCACCATTGTACGGTATTACCGTGGGCATGGCATGCAGGACTGGGATAACGGCGTGCAGGGAGTACCATGACGGTTCAGTCTGTATGGTAACGCAGGTTCAACTTGCTAGGTAGAATAGAGAGACTTGCGCTTGGCCAGTAAGTTACCGTAAGGTTTCATCGTGGAGTCCCAAGTTTGCAAGCTGAGCATTATTCCGATCTCTTTTTCAGACGTGGGAACATCGTTTTCCACCGCGGAAGAAGGCAAGCCGCATCAAGAGGCGATAATTATACGATATCACGGTACCTGACTGTGTCTATCCTCGCGGTCTTGTATCGGTATCGGCTCGTGCACATGCTGCTCCAGCATGCGCAATTTCCACGCTGCAAGTGCCCACCCCGCGTCTGAAATTGCCGGGTGGCCATGCATGTGGACCGGAGCGCGGAAGCACGTGCATTTCAAGCCCAGAGCGCTGTGGCGTCGTTATCACGAGATTTTGCCCGCATGCCAGGCTTCTAAAAGCATCAAATTTGCGTGTGGAAAGCTGAAAGCATGCAGCCCCAGCATCTGGGCATCCTATCATCTCTCCTTGATTGCACCTTTCCTCCGCTTCGAGCAGCCCATCGTCCTCCGACTTTCCCTGGCCCAGTTTTCTTCTACCTTTCTTCTTCGTCTTGTGTACCTCTTGCCTCTGCTCAGCCAGAATCAAGAACGTCAGCAAGACTTTCCACCATGGATCACGACCGCATGGCTGTTGGGGCCAATCCTGATTATGACGATGTCGTCCCAGCTCCTCATTCCCTCCCCCACGATTCGACTATGCCATCCGACAAAGGTGATATGGAAGATCTAAAGGAAAAAGACACTGGGTACAACCAGACCACACTCGACATCGAATCTGTTGAAGACACGTACGTTATCGGTGATCCACTAGATCTTGGTGCCGGTGTCGCCGACGAGCCTACCCAGTTCACACTCCGAGCAGTCTTCGTGTAAGTCTGGGCTTTAAGCTAGCTTGCCACACTTTTACCGCCACCAGAAGCTGATTGTTAACCATTCCACATTCTACAGCGGATGCTGCCTTGGAGCCATCGTTCAAGCCAGTAACCTGTATTTGGGATTGAAGACTGGTTTTACATTCGGACCGCAACTTCTCGGTGCCCTTGGTGGTTTCCTCATCCTAAAGCCTCTTTCGCGAGTCATTCCCAAGAATATGCCCGCATGGGTAAGCGGATACTTCTCTAGGATCACGTGCCCAACGCAGCGCATCTTACTGACAGAGTGATTCAACAACTGCAGGTTGGTGTTGGTAACTTCGGTCCCCGTGAGAACGTAACATGCCAGACCGCTGCCACTGCTGCTGGTGGTCTCGGAATTCTCTTCGTCTCCGGTTTCCCTGCCATGTACCAAGTCGGCCTCCTCAGTCCTCTACCTTCCGATGATATCGGTCATCTCATTGGTTACATGTTCGCTGTCGCTTTCTACGGCATGTCGTTCGCTATCCCTCTCCGCGCTTTCTTCATTCTCCGACAACGCCTTGTTTTCCCTACACCTTCCGCAACTGCCTATGCCATCCGTTCGCTACACGCTACCGGAGCTGCTGGTGCCGCAGATGCTAAGCGCAAGGGTAAATGGCTATTCTGGACATTCCTCGGCTGCTTCATCCAGAAGACTGTCTCTACCTACATTCCCGGAATTATCTACGACTGGCACTTCTTCTACTGGATCGCTGGATGGGGTGCTCCCAAGGCTCAGTACCTCGAAAACTGGGGCTGGTACTTGGAAATCACTCCCGCTTTCCTGGGTGCGGGTATTCTGTCTGGTATGAACGCATCTTGGTCTTTCTACGGTGGATCCATTCTCGCTTGGGGTATCATTGGACCTGCTTTGGTTGCGACTGGCCACGCCGCCGGGAAAAATATCCAAGCCGCCTACGACACCGAGCTACCCTACCGCAACTACTACAACATGAGTCCTGCCAACCCATCTGGAAACGCGACTTCCCCTCGCTACTGCCTGCTCTGGATCGGTGTCCTCGTCATGTTGGTCGCCGCTTTCGTCGAGCTTGCTTGCGAATGGAAAACTATCGGCGCTGGTATCGCACCTGGTGTCCTAAAGATCAGAAACATCTTCCGCAAGCGATCCGGCAAAGAGCTCCTCGTTGGCAAGGTTCAGCCATTGTACGATCCTGCACCAAAGAAGGACCAGGTTCCCTACTGGATCTGGGCTCCTATGTCGCTTGTCGCCGTCGTCATTACATGCGTAGTCTTGGGTGTCTCCTTCGACGTCAACGTTGGTTTGTCTCTACTCGGTGTTATCCTCTCCGTTATCTTCTGCTTCATCGGAGTCCTCTCCGCCGGAGCTACCGATATCAACCCAGTCTCTACCGTCGCTAAGGCTACCCAGCTCATCTTTGGTGGTGCTACCAAAGGCAAGTACACCGAGAGCATCGACCCAACCACTGGGTGGAATCTCAAGGCTATGCGAATCAATCTTCTCGCCGGTATGGTCGCTGCAGGAGCCGCCGCTCAGGCTACAGACATGACAGGAGACTTGAAGACTGGTCATCTCATTGGTGCCAAGCCCATCGCACAGTACTTCGCACAGCTCGTCGGTGCCTTCTGCTCCATCTTCCTCACCGTCGCCTTCTTTATCCTCTTCACCAAAGCTTCTCCATGCATTCTCGACCGTGATGCCGAAACCTGCCAGTACAGCGTTCCATCTGCTGCTGCCTGGTATGCTGTTGCCATCGTCGTCACTACCACAGGTGGTCTCCCAATTCCTAAAGTAAGCTTCGCCAAATGTATCAAAATTCTCCGAGACGTTGAGTAAAACTGACTCCCCCTTTTTTTTTTTAGGTTGCCGGCATTCTCGCTATTGTGTTTGCCGTTCTCAGTGGAGCCCTCATTATCTACCGTGTGTATTACTGCCCCGCCAAGTACAAGGTCTGGGTTCCCAACCCATCTGCCATCGGTCTCGCCTTCGTTCTTAACGCTACAACGTACTCGTCAGCCATGGCCATCGGTGCAACAGCAGCCTACTTCTGGAAGAAGAGAAAGCCAGAACATTACGAGTCTGTGGCCTTTGCTTTCGCTGCAGGTGGACTTGTCGGAGAAGGTCTGGGAGGTGTTATGCAAGCCATTCTCACAATTGCAGGAGCTGGCCCAGAGAAGGGTGTCACAACAGGTGTTCCAGAGTATTAGAGTATTATTTAAAAGTAATTGTCAGGATAGTTGGCTTTAGAATGGCACTTGTTGGTCTTAATGTTTGAACAGCAATGTGTTATATGACAAAATTCAATGACTGAGTCACGTGCCCTGTGGAAGTCTGACGAAGTCTGTCTTATGATAGAGCCATCCATGTCCTATACAGCTGCCCACCGTGACTGGCGACCACAGTTCACTTGTCTGGCAAGTAGTCTTGCTAGGTATGAAGGCCAGCTTTCCCGCTCTCTAGGCTTTTCGCGTAAGCTACACTGCGACTCAATAGGATGATCGGTAAAATCTGAGCCATGTGCCTCGACGCAACGCAGAGCAGCACACTCACACCAACACTTACAGACAAGCCAGCTTCGTTACCGCCCCACTTCAGCCCGCGGTGCTTCAGACCATCGCAAGTGCATGCCAGGCTCGGCCAGCTCGCTCGTGCGATCTCTCGGAGGCAGCCTCACACGTTGCAAGGCACCCCAACCGTTTGCTTGGACGGTAGCAACCAGGAAGCAAGGCGCTCGTTACTGCTCTACAAGCACCAACTCGCTTACCACTAAAAGCAAGGCTCAAGAAAGGTCCTCTGAGTTGCGCAAGTTTGCTCTGTCGGAAAAGAACGCTACTACCAGTATACTCGAAAGTGATAACGAAGCAATGCCCGGAAGCGGTTGGACAGCGGGCCGCGTGGCTCCTACACCAGCAGACCTGCTATCCACAAAGTAGGTATTGTCACTTTCGTCCTATGGCAAGCTCCCAAGCTTAGCGCTGATGACCACCACACATCATTTCACGCCTTGGCAACGACAACAGTCAGAAATGGCTAGCAGATGCGGATCCAGAGATGTTCGCATCAACAGCGAAAGGTACTGTCTCAACGAAATCTAGTCGTTATTATGTGATCTCTTACAGTCTCTCGCAGGTCAATCACCGTCCATTTTCTGGCTTGGATGCTGCGATAGTCGGGTACCTGCCGAAGTAAGCGTTTCGACATCGTCCTCTTCTGGGATCTTGCGTCCGACTTCACCTGGCTCCTGTCGATAGAGTCATACATCATCGTGTGATACTGACATGTCTCATATCATAGCTTATTACAGGCGCTGCTCCAGGAGATCTTTTCGTCCACGTGAGCAGGCATTCAAGTCTTGTGCAATGCGTGCGCTTGGCTCATTCATTTGTGTCTTTTACAGCGTAACATTGCCAACACCTTTTCTTCAAAGGATGGTTCAGCTCTCGCTGCTTTAGCGTATGCAGTCAACCATTTAGGCGTTACCGATATTATCGTATGCGGTCATCAAATGTGTGGTGGTGTACAAGCTGCTTTGGCTAGTGCAAAAGAGGTAAGGCAAATTCCCATGCTTAGCAACAACAAAAGATGGGTCTGATTGAACCGTCTCACAGCGTCAAGCGATGACCGATGCCACCGATGAAGGTACAGAAGCCATCTCGAATTGGCTTTCTCCAATTAGGGCATTAGCAGTCGCGAATCTTCGAACATCTTCAAGCTTCGCAGCTGAGAAAGATCAAGCGAAAGCTATGCGTACACTTGTGGAACAGAATGTCTGTTCTCAGGTTAGTAACGTCGCTAGTTGCCCTGTAGTAAAGAGTGCTTGGAGGGCCGGAAAGGATCTTACAGTTCATGGTAAATTTCACTCTTGTTCGCAACCGACTTGAATGACTGGACAATGAACTGATATGTGACATTCACCCTCCTTTTCTCGAATCTTGTAGGATGGGTCTACGATATCTCAACCGGAAAAATTGAAGATCTCAAAGTCAGCGAAGGCACCAATGTCAACGGCAATCCTCTCGAATAGATCATATAGAAGAGTTCATCGCTTGTTACATCCTAACTTTCTTCAGATACTATGCTTCTCGTCTTCCTCGTCAATACCTCCAACTAGCAACCTTTGTCATTGTTCTTACTAGAAATATAATTTACATCTACCTACAATCGCGCGTTGGATTAAGCGAACATCCCTCTCACATTGCCTCTCATGTGCAATAATAATCTACATCGTTCCGTTCAGTCTTTTCTCTGTTCTCACCCAGCGCACTCTCATTGAAACCTTTCAATTCACATCTAATGCGCATCTAACGATGACGAAAGGTTGACAGTGACCTCTCACCCTGACTAGCGACTGGTAAAGTATTGAAGTAATTGCAAGCAAAGCAAAGCTCAGTGAGAGTCAATGAGGACAGCAAGATCAAAGAACAAAAGCATAGAGTTTCCAAAAAGGCGGGTGTTTTTGTCATTTCAGCAGCGAAGATACCGAGGCTCGAAAAGGAACAAAAGTGAAACTATCTGGGGATGAAGTAGTAGAATCTTTGATCTAATTGAGTTTCCGTAAACTCGACTACTTGAAAACAACGGTGGTGGTTGGGTTTGGTAGGTGAAAGAAAGAAGAAAAATAAGACTCTCAGATCTAGATGATTTGAACTGTATCTATCATGAATGATGAGCCAAATGGTCTAATATCCTCCACACAATGTCGATAATGATGACAAGGGGAATAGTTGGAATATATATGAACTGTTGCTCTAAAAGGGTCTTGAAGAGCGCGAGCCAATTTACTCCTCATCCTCATCAGCGGCATCCTCACCACCACCAGCGGCGGCGGCCTTAGCGCGCTTTCTCTTCGCTCGGCCAGGTCGGCCACCTCCATATGGTGAGGTTAGGGCGAAGTCGATGTGCTGTAGCATCAGAAAGAGTGATTAGCAAGGAGGGCAGGCACATTGAGAAAGACAAGATAAAGAGGAAACCAACCTTTTGCGAGTCAAGACGAACGACGAAAGAAGGAACATTGACGATTTGCTTTCCGACTCGAATGTGACGTTGACGGATGAGTACACGGGCGTGGTGAATAGATTTAGCGAGACCAGATTTGAAGACTTGAGTCTGGAGTCTTCGCTCCATGAAATCTTCTACTTTGAGGGCGAGTACGTAATCGAGACGCATGCGGGTCTCATCTAGTACTCCGATTCTGACTAGTCGTCTATATAGCATGGAAAGGGGAGGTTGGATTAGTTTTGACTGGCCAAGAGAAAGACAGTGCGAGACAGATTGAGAACGCACCGAATCAAGGCGTTACCCTCGAAAAGACGCTTTGGGTCCTTGTCGTCCAACTTTAAAAGTTCACGAGCAGCACGACGAATCTTGGATAGGGTCAAAGCGATTCTCCAGATTTCACGCTTGTTTCTCAAACCATATTCTCCTGCGAGTTTCAACTCTGCATCGAGTCTTGGTGCCTCAAAGGGACGTCTTGGGACCTTTGCGGTCTTGCTGTACTTTCGTGGTGCTAGAGGCATGTTGAAGTGATTACCCTCTTTGAGAAAAGATTAGAAAGATGGCAGCTGGAAGGAAGAGGGGGGTATGGTCAGCTGGGGGTCCTTGTAAAGCGGTGGCTCTCTCGGGCTGGCATGGGCGGCGGGCAGTCAGGCGAAGCATGGTCGCAGCATGTGATGTGACGCGGTGATGGTGTGCTGTGCTAGTCTAGTGTATGCATCGTGTTGCCAGTGTCATGCTTGTGTGATAGAGGTTGATGAACGTGTATCGGTTGCCTTGGATGAGTGTCGGCGTGTCCATCGGGCCAGCTTCTTCCAGCTTGGAGAGCGCTGTATCGTATAGTTGATGTGGTTGTCTCGTGTAGCTTTGTCTTTGTCTTTCCCTTGCAGGCTGCCCTATCCACGGCCATGCACGTTCGTTCGCTGTAGGTGGTGGATGTCCATGGATGGGTCCATAGATGGGTATCCCCGTGCCACTGCCTGCCCCAGCCACCCGCTGTCCACCCAGTCGTTGAACCCACCTGATGATACGCTGCACCTCTCTGGCTCTTCTCGAGTTCTTGTAGAGTAGTTGATGGGATTGATTGGGTCGAGTGGATGTCGACGATGCGTGTCCTGCCTCTGTTCTTGCCTGCTGCCTGCCTGCCTCGCCCTGCGCCTCTGCCCGGGTCGCTCCTCGAAAAGTTCGATCACTCTGGGGAGGGTGAGCAGTGGGACGAGCCTTCCTCGGGGGGGGTCGACCCATTTCCTTCCACCTCTCCCCCCTATTCTCAACCTGCCCGTCACGTTCAAGGCGCCAATGCAAAGCAGCGCGGTGGCAGCCCCAAGGCAGAAAGAAGAAAGAAGGACGGGCAGAAACACGGCAGACGCCACCAAAGTTCAGCAGTCCCCCCCGTCGAGTGCGCGCAGAGGCAAAGCAGCAGGCAAACGAGAGCACGGCGGTCAGGCATCACCCACCTCCAGGTCGACTGACTTATTCAGCAAGAAAGAAGAACTCCAACACCATGCAGATGTAGTCGCTCGTTACTACTCGTCCACTCCGGATCACCTCGCTGACGCTGGTTTATTCCCACAGCTTCGTAAAGACCCTCACGGGGTGAGTTGGCGGTCGATTACTCGTGCACAAGGACGGGCGATGGAGGACGAGGGAGGGGAGAGAGAGAGAGAGAGAGAGAGAGAGAGAGAGAGAGAGAGTGGACAGTGCTGACTGTCGATATCATCCCGCGTCTACAGCAAGACCATCACCCTCGAGGTAGAGTCTTCCGACACCATCGACAATGTCAAATCAAAGATCCAGGACAAGGAGGGAATCGTTAGTCGAGCTTACCTGGAGACGGACGGCATGCAGGGCAGAGCGAGAGGGGGCAAGCTGGTGATGGTCATGGTGATGGTGCCGGTGCCGGTGAACTGCGGACACTGCTGCTAGCAGGATGCATGCACGATGCCGTAAAGACAATTCTCCAATCTCGTTTTTGGAGCATTCAGGCGATCCAACATCCATCATGCATCAAGCTACAGCTCATCCACCGCACTGCAACTAGCCCAAGCTGTTATGGACAACAGCACCAGCACGACCGCACTACACTGCATTGCTCCCCCGCTCTGCACCTCGTCGCCGAGAATCACCGCCAGACCATACTGACTTCTTCATCCACCTACAGCCACCCGACCAACAGCGATTGATCTTCGCCGGCAAGCAGCTCGAGGATGGACGAACCCTTTCTGACTACAACATTCAGAAGGAGTCGACTCTTCATGTGGGTTTATGCCAATTTAATATACTCGAGTCGATGTAGGCAGGACAGTTACTGATGGATGCTCGATATTTTGCGATACCATACTTCAATATACAACGTCCACTCTCAAAACTACGCCCTGCTCGCACACCACTCCCTTTACTACAACAGCTCGTCCTACGTCTCCGAGGAGGAATCATCGAGCCATCCTTGAAGGTTCTAGCCTCAAAGTACAACTGCGACAAGATGATTTGCCGTAAATGCTACGCTCGTCTACCTCCTCGTGCCGTCAACTGCAGAAAGAAGAAGTGCGGACACACCAACCAACTTAGACCTAAGAAGAAGCTAAAGTAGTGGTTTTTCAATCAATACACCATTACTGCTCTCTTTGGCGCTCGCCTTTTGGAGGAGAGGTACCCTTTTCTCCTTTTTTCTATGTCATTCTTTGTGTCGGCTGCTGGCGTGACGAAATTGTCTAGTCATTACCTATTTCTTACAAAGTATGTCTTAGCGAAATGATGGGCAATGAAGACACGAAACAGCTCTCCAGAGATGGCTGCTTTTTGGCTTGAAAGAGAGTACTTTGATGCTTATATTTGCTCGGGTGCAGACCTTTAAGGGATTGCCATTCACTCTCGGTTGATTGATATAAAATCCAAATTTCCATCTATCCATTGTCTCGGCTCGTTTCCAGTATGAGACTCTGCCTTTTTTACGTAGTTTGTAACTTAGCTTTGACATGAACTTTGAGCAGCTGTCCTCCGCTTCTTTATGCTTTGCTTCGTCTTCAGCTCTTTCCTTTGCTTTTCGAACTCATGAAATCTTTCCATTGGTAATTTTACTGCAAGTATCTCCACCCAGACGAGTATCAGCGTTGCGATTACGAGTGGCAAGATTGACGTAAATACTCCACTGGCAGTAGGGCAATGTCAGAATACGAGTTGACAATCTATTCCTGACCTCTCCACTTGTGTTACATTTCAAGGACAGTATCTATCTATCTTCGAATTGATTTGTAGTCGCCCGTGACTGGACTTTGCTTACTGTATTATCTCACGTGCGTGAAATAGCAGTAGCAAGTAGTGTCATATCGCTCGCGTGTGATAGTTTCAGCACAAGTAGCTGGCGACTCCTACTACTCTTCCTATACCACACTTGCCTACCATCATGAGAGAGAGAAGGCAGAGCGAGGTGAGCCAGTGTTTCCACGGCCATGATCGAGCTGGGCTGAGAATCACCTGTGCATCCGGGCATTGACTGCGTCAAACAGCATGGAGCTTTCTCTCCATTTTTCACTCTTATCAAAGTGAGCTTGCTACAAGTTCTGTCTTTGTGTCTGGTCATGCCGCGTCTTTAAAAGACCTCTCACGCACTCTTTCTTTCCTCGATGCTTCAGCGCCCCGCTGCTCTTCTCTCCGACGTGAGTGCGCGACTGTGGAGCAGCGGCAATGGCAACAACAACGACAACGATAGTAACAACGATGGAGAGAGCAACTCCGCAAGCAGTGCTGCTACATCTGTGCAGCAGCAGGAGAACGTCACTTCTGATATTGGCAAGAAGAAACGATTCAGCTATCCGTCTGCATTGCTAGAGCGCTTCAGTCATCGAAATAGTGCAGCGACGACGAGTAGTACCACAGCAGCAGCAGCAGCAGCAGGCGGAAGTAGTACACACCATTCTGCGAATAATGCAGTACCTCACATTTCCATAGCACCTACCACTCACCGCGAAAATACAGCATTTCACGCTCTAAAAGATACATTTTACCTACCTTCGCCTTCGACTTTCTTACCTGCACTACCTACTATACCATGCATGTCAGGTCTAGGTCAATCCAATCTGTTCACCGACTCTCCATCCACAGACACGAATTACTACCCAGGAGACTTAGAATCGCCTCACGAATCTCACTCTCGAAACGCATCATCGCGGCGGCGGAGAGGATCAAATGAAGATGAAAATATTACGCATCATCAAAAAGCAGGCGCTTTGTTCACCACTGGAAATAAACATGATAGCTTCAAGAAGTTGGAAGGGTCAAATGTTCTGATGCTCGGTGGATATAGAGGATCAATATTACGAGATGCAAATACTGGAAGGAGGTTATGGGTTCCCCTTAAAGTTGGATTTAATGTTAGAAAAGCAGAATTGGCAATTGGTTTGACAGGAGAGGACGAATTGAGGAGTGAGTCTAAACCCTTTTTTCCTATCACTTTACCTCGTTCTGGTAGATGCTGATTATCAAAAACTCTTTCTTTCTTCTTTCCCGAAAACCCCGACAGCTACGGAAACTGTAGTCCCTGGCAAAAGCTTAGCTGCTATAGCTGGTTTCGTAGATTTAGGCAAACGATTAAAGGATCGCTTGAAACAGATGGATAAAGATGGTCAGATTCATTTTCATAGTTGGGGATACGATTGGAGACGAAGCCTGGATCTCAGTTCGTAAGTTACATTCTCGTGCCTGGCTCGTCAAAAGCGTTAGCATTCTTGTTGGCTCACGACTTATCCTCATCACTCCTTTCGGAACACATCTCGTCGCTCCATCTCGTAACATGATCATGCAGAGCCGAACTCGTAATCTACCTCGAAAAGACGAGACTCGAAACTGGAAAACCGACTGTCGTCATTGCTCATTCCATGGGCGGTCTAGTCGCTCTACATGCCCTGGCTCGTGCAGCAGACCCTAGCATTTTCAAGGGCATCATATTCGGGTCTACGCCCTTCGATGGCACTCCGAATATTCTACAGCCTTTCAAGCATGGAGATGCTATCCTGATGAACAAGGATATATGCTCGCCCAGTACTGTCTTTTGTAAGTGTCAGCGACTCTGATTCTTCTCGAACCATGTTCAGCGAGCTAATTTCACATTGTCTCCGAAATGTAGCATTTCGATCTTCTTTCTATCTCCTGCCACCGAATAAAACCTGCTTCTATAACGCAGAAGGCAAACTTCACCCAGTTGATTTCTTTGATGCCAAAGAATGGATAAAATATGGCTTATCCCCTATGACTTTGCGTCTTGGTGAGACATCGCCTCAACGTGATGATGCTCGACATGATGCGACAGAAGCGGATGCAGCGGGAGGGATAGCCCCTATTACTGGTCAACAGCTAGGTGATACAAACGATACGATGTCCGAAACTTCAGGATCAGAGAATACAAATAATGAAGAACCAAGTGCCTCGGATGAAATGATACGTACATACCTCGAACAGACACTCGCCAATGTAAAGCGTTTCAGGGAAGAACTATCAAGTTTCTACGATTCAAGTAAAATGAACGATTATCCTCCTATAGTCTTGTTATCGTCAAAGAAAACTGCAACTGTCAAAGGGGTTTTGATAAATGATGAACAAGAAATTATAGATGGTAATTACGATAGATTACTTTTCGGCGAAGGAGATGGAATCATACTCCATGACTCTGCTTCTGCCCTTCCTAAAGTCTGGCAACGGCATCAAGTTGGTCAAATCGAGAGTAACAATGGGCAGTAAGTTTATCTCATTCCTGTTGAGTTGGAAAAGCTCCCCTTTTCTCAATATGGCTCAAGCTTTATTTACATTTCTTACTATCCAGCGTTTCCATTCTGAGCGACCTCAATTCTATTCGACAAGCTATCGATCTCATCTCGGTTAAATCGTCCACATCAACATGAAGTTATGCATGGTCTTTTGTCTGCAATTTTCAAGCCAAGGTGCATCAAACGACACTGCAATACGAGTGTCCTGATTAGTCTTTTGCGTTCTCCGAGACAGCGAAGTATAGCTCACGCGATGGCCTCAATCTCGACGCTAATGCCTGGCACTGGTAGATTGGCGACCTGAAGGGCAACGCGGGCAGGCTTGGGGTTGGGAAGAGTCGCTTCGTAAACCTCGTTCATATCGGCGTAGTCGTTTATATCTGCAGACGAAACAATTGATATTCGATCCGACACAGATGACTATCGACAATGACTCACCTTGCAAGTATACGGTAACTTTCAAGACTCTAGACCAGTCGGTTCCTGCTTCCTTGAGAATCGCCCCAACTCGCTCGAGACATACTGCTGTCTCGGTCTTGATGCCACCCTCGGGAATACTGCCATTCACAAAAGGTACCTGGCCCGAGACGAAGACGAAGTTGCCGAATTTGGTACCGCCAGCTAGAAGAGGATCCATCAGTCTCCTTGTTGCCAGGTCAATGCCATCAGATACGGTCTTACACAATAGAGTGCTGGTGCTTCCGAGATAAGTCTATCGAATCAAGGTCAAATTCTGCACCAGAAGACACAAGGCGTCGGACTTGCTCACAATATCATTCTCCCTCTTGGTCTGGGTGAGAGGAGAAGCTGCTGCACATGCTGCAACCAGGAGAGTTGCTAGGGAGCCGAATCTGGGGAAGTACATTGGAAAGAGATGGAATAAATTGAGTCTGAGCAAGTCGACGCTATCCGAGGTGTCAAGTACGGTGCTGCGATAAGATGAAAGGAGAAAGAAGGGAAGGTATTCGGGGCAGCCGAGAAATTTTTGCGTCTTTCTCGCCATCCTTCACCTCCCACGCCCTAGTTCAGCTTTACTAGATGGATTAGGCACATGGCCGAATAGCAATGGCTTGGCTATGTCTTGCGGGGAAAGTCGTATCGTAAACCCTACGGAGCTAGATAAGATATATGACGGTGGACTGGACTCCTGGGACCTTCTGGTGTCTGCGACGACGCCACCGCCAACCCTATTGCCGACCTTCCCACGGTAGGGCACTCGAAGGGACGTAGTAAGTTATAGAGTGACTCGTACTGCCAAGAGAAATGGACAATAGTGAAATTCACGGGAAGACCAGCGCCCGCTGTAGCTTAAGTAGTCACTCATCAATTAATGTTTCGCACCAGTCGATCATCATTATGATCGCAAAGGTGAAAACTGCTGATAACGAAAAACTTCACTAGCGGTATTTTGTGCTGATATCGGATCACAAAGCGTATTTACTTCGTTCCAACCTACAAGTACGCAAACGGTGCCAAGTCACCACATGTGAAGCCGCACTAGTGTCAAGAAACCGACCACGGGTCGAAAACGAAATTCATCACTGACTGATAAGGTCATTAAGCTCGGCGAAGTTATCTGCTATGCTTAGAGCTTGCCTCATAGATACCTGCATATGTCCCAGAGAGGTAGCTTATCTTCAGGCAGCTAGCGAATGGTTTGGCCGCGATAAAAAGTCATCGTGCTGAGCGCCGCTCGCCGCCGGCAAGCTGCAATATTTCAAGGGAAACGTTCGGCTTTGCTCGGGCGGCCCTTTCTCTCCTCTCCTCCTCTTCTGATTCTTATCCACATATCTCTTTACTCCGACTTCGCAATGCTAAGCTCAGCGATTATAGCTGCCTTCGCGGTCACTGCAATCGGAGCGTCGCCAGCCTGGAAGCCCTCTGTTACCTTCCTCGGGTGAGTCAGGGTATAGCACAGCACCTGATACCGATTCTGACAGGAATTTTGCGCTCCCTAGACCTTTCGAGACTCACGCCTCGAATGCTGCCAATATTCACGTTGAATATCAAAGGCCAGAGGTATTGGCCGGGAGCATCGTGTTCGTTTATGGAGATTGTGAACTAGACTACCACAGTGGAGCCCATCACGAAGTGGGCAGATATACTGCCGAACACTATGCAACAAAGCCGTAAGTTCCCGAGCTTATATAAGATGGATGTGTTGATGCTTACTGACGAGATTTATGCAGCAATCGTCTAGTTTGGCTAACTCCAGCGGACATACCAGATGGAGGCTGTCTCCACGCTTTTTCGGAAATAGGAAAATTAGGCAAATCAGAGCCTATTACTGTTAAACATATGGCACAAAAGCGCCAAACCTTGTCGGAAGCTGGTGATTCTCTAGGAGCTTGGTTCGACGGCGTTGAATACCTCAAGAGTAAAGAGCCGTCGCAGACATTCGTCGCAAAAGCGAAGGATCAGCGAGTTGCTATTATAGGCGCCGGCATGAGTGGACTTATGTCCGCCCTGCTCCTAGAGTCGGTCGGGATCTACAATTGGGAACTGATCGAGCAGTCAAAGCGGATTGGAGGGTAAGTCATGAGATGGATGCAAATTGGCGAAGTCCTCAGCTGATGAGATTTGCGCAGCCGTTTGAGGACGGCTTACTTAGACGATTCCAAACCGAGCGATTACCAATATCAGGAAATGGGGTAAGCCGATCAACTGCTCATACAGTCTACCTTTGCTTATCACCGTTTGAATAGGCCGATGAGATTTCCGTTGTCATACACGGTCGACAATGAGACACTCGAGATACAAGACCACAAGCTTGTCTTTCAACTTGCAGATGAACTGAATGTGCTCAATAAGGAAGCAGACGAAAGCTACCAAGTCAAATTCATCAAATGGATCAACAGTAACCCTAATACATACCAGTATACATCAGGCGTTCGCAATACAGACGGGACCGTGCCTCGTAGAAGTGAATATGGCGAAGTGATTGCTGCTCTGAACAGAACTACAGCCGCGGACGAGAGCGAAGCGCACGCTCAAGCGGAAGCCTCTTTGGAGGCTTGTAAGCGTCTTGTTACGGCAACCTAGAGACGGCGCTGATTGATCCTTCTACTGCAGTCGTTGGCTTCGAGTCGAGGCAAAAGCTTTCTGCCATGAACATCTTTAAGGCACACAAGCAGTCCATAGAGGATGGTCTTCAAGATTGGTCCGAATCTCTGTTCTTGAAGTACAACCAGGGCCTTGACTGGTCCGAAACAGAAGCCAATTTTGGCACTGGCACCTTGTGGGACGACATTTACGACACTGTATACTTCTCGGCGACAGCATGGAAGACCGTTGACAAGGGTCTTAACCGCTTGGCCGAGGCGTTCCATCCGTTGGTGGACGAGCGGCTCAAATTGGGACGCAAGGTGCAGAAGATTGCTTTCGATAGCGTGCTCAACAAGACAACCGTCCATTGGAGAGATAATCCGCTCGACAAATACGCAAAGAATGTCACTTATGATAAGACTATTGTCGCTGCCCCTTTTTCGACCGCTAAGCTCTGGCAAATCGATGTACCCTTATCTCCTGTAATGGCCGAAGCAATCTCCAGCCTTGGCTATTCTCGCGCCTGTAAGGTGGCTTTGCTATACAAGACACGCTTCTGGGAGCATATCAAAAACCCCATCTATGGAGGCTGCGGATCTACGGATATTCCGGGAATTGGAAGCTTTTGTTACCCAGCCTACAATATAAACGGTACAGGGCCCGGAGCACTGCTTGCAGCATACGATACTGGCACTGGACCTAATGCACAGGCATTGAGCGAGGAAGAACATGTTGGCCTAGTGTATCAAGCTATGAGTGAGTTTTATTTACACCGACTCCGCGGTAGCTTGGACTAACCATCAGCGGATTGTCCTGTATCATTAGTCGATATTCATGGCGAGGTCGCTCGAGAGCAGTACACGGGGAAGTACAATCGACAGTGCTGGGGTCTCGATCCAATTGCAGCCAGCTGGGCATCCCCTTATGTTGGTCAGCATGAAAGATACATCCCCGAGTATCACAAGACTCATGGAAATCATATTTTCATTGGAGAACATACATCCGTTAATCATGCTTGGATCTTCTCGGCCTTGGAATCGGCCGTCCGTGGAGTTGTTCAACTTCTGCTCGAGGACGGACTTGTCGACGAGGCGAAGCAAGTTATAGATAAATGTGAGTGATGCTCCCTTCTCTCGGCACTTCCAATGATAGTACAGCATCTGATATCTGTGTTATCAGGGATGGCACGATGGATTACTGTTTAAAATCCTGGAGAATGCCAGTTTGGGGCAAGCTACAAGCAGTCTTATGCAATTGCTCAAGTTCAGAGTTTTTGAAAGCAGCCAACATCCGCGTCGAGTATTCCGCAGATGTCTCAATTTATTACTTCCGGGTCAGACGAGACCTGTACAACGTGCCACTTGCAATCTTTGACCTCTTGCAGTTTCCAAGGATAGACAACTGTACAGATTGGTAGCTTGCATCTAACTCCCTAAGGGATCTATAATGCGCTTCCATAGCCATACAACATTGGGGTCTGAAGGCAATACGCTGCTGTCTACTTCAGCTCGTTATCCGCTTCTACTGCTTGATTGATGACATCGATGACAGCTAGTGATCTTGGCTTAACGATGCATTCAAAGTCCATCGGCGGTGGAGATGCCAAGAATGCACCCCAATCCATGGGATCCAAACTCGGTAAGACTTTGTTGCCCTGTGCATCTATAGGTGCTGCTACATTGAATGACCAGACGAAGCTTGCGAGAACTGAAAGAGCGAGAAATAATCAGAGATGGGCGAATCTTGGTAGTAAAGGAATTCTAGCTACCTAGGAATAGAGTCTGCTCTGCGAAGTGCATGCCCAAGCATTTCCTGCTCCCGCTGGAAAGAAGTCAGCGTGAACGTGGCGTCATCTTAGGATCCCCCTGCTGTAGAACCTACAAGCCAAAGCCAGAATGGGGAAGACTATTGAGCTTGCCGTTCTCGTCCAAGAACCTCTCCGGTCTAAATTCGAGATGGTCAGGATAGAGCTCCTCATCCTCGTGAATGTGTTGCGACAGGGCGAAGATGGTTGCCCCTTTCGGTATGAGATAGCCCGCGTAGAAATCTTCCTCCAATACGGCATGCGGAATTGCTACAGGCGCAACTGTGCGCCATCTGAACGTTTCTCTCACCATTGCGATGATGTAAGGAATGCGGTGAATGTCTTCAAAAGTCGGCAATCGGTCGCGCCCAACCGCTTCATCGACTACTTCTTGAGCTTTGCGCAGGACTTCGGGGAAATACATGAAGATGATGAAGAAGACCACAGAGGTCGCCGACAATGTGTCGGTGCCAGCATCTACAATTGCCGAGCTAATGGTAGTGCCTTCATTTTCACTGATCTGATGCATGTGGTTTTTCATGAGCGTTCGAACAAGGCTTGGATGACCTTCATCCTCGTTGCTGCGAAGTTTGACAGTGTCCCAAAGCTCTCGATAAAGAGCGTTAACGTCCTTCCTCCACGTCAAAGCTTTTCTTTTCCAGCCCATGCCAGGTAGCCAAGAAGGAAAGTGTTTTAAAAACGGCAAATAGTCCACGATAAATCGACCCTGAACCTGGGCTGTGAACTGATTATCAGTAGCAGTATTGATCCTTTCGATGATTGGGTTGTCTAAATCGGATATGGACTCGTGTGCAAATGTTGTGCCGAGCATGACATTAATGGTAAAGCATTTGATGGCGGTGATAAACCTCTCGGGTTGAGAGACGATTCGCTGAAGGAGCAGGTGAACTTCCGGAGTTTCAGCCGGGTGTGCCCAATCCGGAAGTGCATTGGCTCGCAACCTCTCCCCCAAGATTTTCCTGTGCTTCTTGTGCGTATCGTGCTTGGTGCGCGAGGTCCCGATATACCAGCCATTCTGGGTGACGAAATCTTGCGCTACTACCAACTCTGGCCTATCGCCGTAGTTAGTCATTCTCTTCTGTAGAAGATTTTCCGCATGTTCCATCTTGCCAAGTAGAATGACAGGCTTGCCCATGACCCAATACATAACGATGTCTCCTGCATTGCACAAACACGCAAGTATAAGTTCAGCCTGTACAGCTGCTGTATTGTCGGGTACTGTAAGTCTGCTCAATATTCAAGTGCCTCATCTTGGTATAGCACAGCAAGCCTAATCGATCCGTTTCATGTCTCCCTCAAGTGAGGTTGTGATAGAACCGATTCAACGAAGGCTGCTGTGCTAGCTAGCTAGCGATTGCGGGGAGATCGACAGCAGAAGCGCTCAACTCACCATATTCCTTCGCCCATTGCCCATACGTGATCCAAGGTCTTTCCTGGTTGATGTCCAGCAGACTGCCGATAAAAGGCAAGCCGACAGGTCCAGGAGGATAGTGAGGTTTTGTCCGCGTGTAACGGTACAGAGTGATAGCCAGTAGAAGTGCGAAGGCACTCACCAAAGGCATTGAAATGCCTTTCAACTCCATGTTCGCTGGGTAGCTATTATATCAACACCAAAGCTGCACGGAGAGAATGCGCAGCTCGAAGAAGCACAGATGCTTATGACAGCTAAGTTATCTCTGCAACTCAAGGCCTGAAGGTGGAACTCGTGCAGCGGCTCGTTAATACGGCCACTGATAGCGATATTGCAATTGAATGCGGGCGGCCGCGGGAAGTGGAACCCGCCGGTCTATCGCCGGCCAAGTGATATCGATCAAATAATAGCGGCTGCTGCCGAACTTTCCTTCGAGACGTCCACCCAAGACCAGCATCTCTTCCATATAGCATTTGACAAGATCAATAGCCGACAGAACCTCCGAGCCAGCCACCACACACGTCCCGTCATGTCAGGTCCGCGATACCCGGCTATCCCACCAGAAAAGCTTAGTAGCGAGCAGAAGGTCTTTCACGATGCCATGGAGGACAAGATCAAGAATGGCATGGGCTCAACGTAGGCATCCGGGCTGGTGCATTCGCAGTGGTCGAGGGTAATATTGATTTTGTGACTGTAGATTCACCCTGCACGGTAAAGATGGCGGTCTATTGGGACCTCTCAGCATCATGATGTATACTCCACAGTACTCACCACACGTCATGTCACTCAATAAAGAGGTTCTCTCGTTACCACAGCTTGAACCTGCTGTGACGGAAGTCGCAATTCTGGCAACCCAAGCCCATTATACCAGCAGTTTTGGAGGCTTTTTGACATACTCGCACTCGAGGATAGCAGCAGCAAAGGATCTGCTTACAGAAGAACAGATGAGGAAGATATCAGAAGGGGAGAAGCCGACTGGTCTGCCTGACAAAGAGAGTGTTGCCTACGACCTCGCGGCAAGATTGGTAAAAGGTGGAAAGCCGCTCGAGCAAGACCTCTGGGAGCGGGCGAATGCGACATTGGGGAAGGATCAGACGGTTCAAGTCATTCAGCTTGTAGCATACTATAGCTTGCATGGCGTCACGCTGAATGCTGGTATTATAGGCGCCCCAGAAGGCGAAAGCATCTGGAAGACATAGGATCATCTTAGCATCTGCATTGGACATGGCAGCAATCAACCAATTCAATAATAGCTTCTTCATACCACGTATCATCCCAAGCATAAAGTCTTTAAATAGGTTGGTGAAGATCAAAATGAAAACCTATCGCAAGATTGAACTCGTGATGTAGATTAACGAAGATTAAAGCTACCGACCTATTCCCAGAGTAAAGTGTTTGCATATATATTGGACCTAAACCCAGATAATGATCAACTCAAGATTATAAAAAATACACCTATTTCAACAGTCTATTCTTGTAATAGGTCAGTTAGAGACTACTCTTAATCTCAAAGTAAGCCACTGGCAATCTATTTCAACAGGTTGTTTTGGAAATAGTTTTGCTTGAATTGTTATTTTTGATACGAAGTGTTGCAAATAAACCACTTTTGGAGAGTTTTGCTCACGTGCGACTCTCTGCTCTGAATTCCGTAATCCTATTTGAAAGTACTCTCTCCAAATAGCTTTACCTGATTCCTACTACTTGCTTCGATTCCAACAAACGCATTCCAAACTACACTTGTCACAATAGGTTTACGAAATTACTACTATCAGCTTCAATTCCTCTCGATGTATTCTGAGAGTATAGAATATGTTTATTTCATTGCATTTAGATGCTATGAAGGGATCACTGCTGGCTACGAAACCATGGCATTCACCGATACTTGTAAGCAGAACAGTCGACAAAAAAAAACCTAACAAGCGATACATGTTGAAAAGGGTACATAAAGTTGGTCAGGAGAGCGGAGTCGAGGTTTCTAATTGCGGCTCGCAGTTTTAAAGCGCAACAATGGCGCCAGCTCTGACAGAGAAGCCGCTTTCGCCAAAAATTCGTGCTGGAGAACAAACAGACTATTAGCGATTACATGTGTACGGCAACAACGGGAACGTACTTGTACAAGCTCATCGGCCGTTGCGCGACTTTTCACGTCCACGCAAAGACAGACGGCAAGGAAACTCTTAAGCTCCTTGCTGAGCTTCTCCGGGCGTTTGAGCGTGGGTGTCCCATTGGTGGCGATGAGATAAAGAGCTTTGAGCGGTTCTTCATCCAGGTAAGGCGGCTCATTCTCAATCATTTCAATAGCCATGATGCCTGGCAAGATATCACCGTTAGCTTGAGAAGTCCGTGAGGCAAGCGAAAGGTAGACATACCTAATGACCAGATGTCAACCTTGGCACCGTACTCTTTCTGTTTCACTACCTCCGGAGCCATCCAGTAGGGTGTTCCGACCATGGTGGCTCTCTTGGACTTCTGGTCCGTGAGCTTAGCACAGAACCCGAAGTCGGCTGATAGGGAGACAGGGACACATCAAAATATGTCTTGCAAAGTGAAGCAAAGGTACTTACTGATCTTGACGTGACCTTGTGAATCCAATAGCACATTGTCCGACTTAATGTCTCTATGAATGATGTGCTGATTGTGGAGGTGTTGCAAGCCCTTGCAAGTCTGCTCACACGTTCATCGTCAGCATGGACGAGCATCACATGAACCACTGGAAACAGTTGGAATAGGGCATACCTCGAAACAGATGGCAGAGATCTGTGCTTCCTCAAGGGAATTATTGTCGATAACATCTGTGAGCGCTCCACCTTCCATGTATTCCATGACAACCCAAAGTTCCGTATTCTTAACCAGGAAACTGTCCAAGAAATTAACGATATTCGGATGCTTGCTATCTTTCATAACGAGGATTTCATTGACAATTAGCTCTTTCCTAGGTTGAGCGGAGAGGTCCATCTGCTTGATAGCAACTTTGACGCCAGTCTCCAGAGTCTTTGCTACGTAAACAGATCCAGAAGCACCCTGACCAACTTTCTTGATTTTGGAGTAAAGTTTCGATGGATCTTGAGGCGAGACAACACTACGGAGCTTAGCTGTTATTTGTGCCTCGGTCATCGTAGATATGCGACGTTCACCGTTTTGTGCGGACGGCTGCTTGGCAGGTTGGGGTTTCGAAAGTGCCTGCAGAGTCTGCTGGTGGTGCGCATTGTCTGGAGAGGGAAGTGGCTTGGCAGAAAGTGCACTGCCGCCAGGCTTGACTTGACCTAAGGAAGATGAGGGTGCGGGTGGAGCAGGCCTGGCGATAGCTGAAGGAGCAGCACGAGAAGTTTCTTGAGCAGGTGCACTAGCTTGTTGACGAGAGTCTGTCGGGCGCTGAGACGCAAGTTGGCCGACGGGCTTGGGGTTCGCTACCTGCTGAGGCGCTGGTGCCGAAGGCAAAGACTTGCCAGCGGCTGCAGATGGTGGAGCAGGAGCCACCCTGGCTATTGTAGAAGGCGCATTGTGTGCGGCGTGTTGTGGCATGCGTGCTCCATTGGGCTCCGTAGCCGCAAGTGAGGACCCGCTCGCACTTCGAGGAGGTGCAGGGAAGTAGTCATCTGGAATACGACGAGTCATACCGCTAGGCGTTGTAGCCCCCGTTGACTTGCTCGCTGATTGAGCATATTGTGGCATCAACGCCTGCGACGATGAGTTCGAGGGAGTCGATCCACTACGCCCCATCGGCTGAGAAGTGCCAGCGGAAGATGCCTGACTTCCAGCATAGCCAGTGCCAGCGCCGAAGCGTGTTGCGGTGGGTAGTGAGCTTATGTTGGACTGAGTGGAACTGGAGGGTTTAAGGTTGCCAATATAATCTGGCATCGTAGCTGACGCGGTAGCACTCCAATCGCCGCGCTTTTGATTTTCGGTATAAAATTCGAGGACATCCAAAACAGCCTGGGGGTTTCTCGCGTAGTCTTCCTTAGTAATAGCACTGGAAATGAGCAGGCGCGTCCACTGTTCAGGTAGACCTGTAAATGCTCCCGATACTGGATCGAAACCAACGTGGACTTGATGCACAAAGTTGGTAGGTCCAGAGGAGCCAAGGGGCGAATTGTTGTATATTTCGTCCATCCATCCATATAGCTCTTCGTCATTTTTGAAAGACTGCAGCGGCACAAATGGTGAGATCTTAGCGGAGGCTCAGAAGGTCGCGCTGAGCCAATCTGACAGCTTACAATGTATGTCGTCTTGTCCTTGCAGCCAATTTCAATACAGTATGGCTTCAAGTCAGTCCTAGAAACTGCGTCTACGTCTTTAAGATTGATGAAGGATGATGCAGATTGAAGACTCTAATGTGATGTGGCGAGGTATACCAGGTGAACGGAAGATCAGGAAGGTGGTATTGTGAGGATGCCAGTGCAGCGTGTCAGCCTGTGTTCAAGGTCGGTTCTATCACGATACGCATGGGAGGGGCGAGCTAGCAACTCAGAATTACAACACACCTCTCTATTCTTGTGGAAGGTCAATGCGTTTTGTCGAAGCAAGGCCCAACGCTTGCTGAAGAACATGCTGCGGATGCCATCTTCCTTGATAGACACCTGACCCTCGCGCAACACATTGCCGGCAGCACTTCCAGTGCCTGCATTCGTGTCGCGACTGAACAGACTGCTAGTGCGTCCCGAAAAGGATGAACTGCCGCCATGCAGGCTACCGCTTGACGAGCCCGGGCCTGGGCTGCCACCGTTTGAAAGGTTGAGGCTGTTGACACCACGAGTCAAGGAGCCAGTTGAGCCATTGTTGAAGGACGATGAAGAGTGTGCTGATGTGAGGAGCGGTCGCAGCCCATTGCTTGATCCACCGCCTGGAACTGGAGGCGCTGGGCGCGAGGGAGTGAGCGAAGAGCCGTTCCACGAGGCCATCTTGGGGCGCAGCGGTGTAAGAGGGTGCTTGAAATGACGAAATGCAGCGTCTAGACCCTGGCTGTCCAGTAGTAAGCGCTAGTGTAAGGCAGTTTGTCGTCTCTTTGCTGTATGACCTTCTAAGTTGGTCGCGTTGTCGCGCTCAAGCTGTTGCTGTTGCTGATCTTGTGAAGGACGACGAAAGCAGACAGCTAGCGCTGCGCAATGATGTATCTGTGTGTAGGCGTGCTTTCACTTCTCTCTATGCTTGCTATCCCCTTCTATTCTATTCTATTCTATCCGGTCCTGTCCTGTCTGATCGTCTGGCCTCGACTAGTAGACGCGTTTGAAGGGAAATGTCCAGTAGGTGGAGGAC
This sequence comes from Cystobasidium ongulense, assembly GCA_022835595.1. Lineage (NCBI taxonomy): Eukaryota > Fungi > Basidiomycota > Cystobasidiomycetes > Cystobasidiales > Cystobasidiaceae > Cystobasidium > Cystobasidium ongulense. The sequence goes on from BQUP01000002.1 coordinate 3,002,296, forward strand.
AAACGTTCTCTCCTGACCGGACAGACGTAAACCTGTGTGTACTGCGAAGGTCAAGTTTATGTTTTCGATGCCTGAGTTCGTCTTGCTTGCTTGACTGGTTGGAACAGATCCGAGCTGCATGCGCACTGCAGGATTGCCCTGCTCGAATTCTTGACCACCTAAAGTCAGAAGCAGCAAACAGGAATGGCTAAGATTACTGAATGTTCTAGCTCAAGCACAGACGTGAAGGCATCCTGACGGTATCGCTGCTCTACTACCAGCTCACTAGCGTACGAAAGCCGAAAGCCGTGATCTGGATCCTAGACGTGTCATGTACGTCCAGATGAAATACTACATGAAACACTATCGATTGTAAGCGATATTCACGGGAAGGCTGCTTTGATGCTACAGATGACATTTTGTCTCTGCTCATCCCATCAAGGTCTTCCCGGGATACTCGCACCATCACCTCCGCAAACCGCCACAACTCGAGGCCTGCAGATCTAGCTTCCTGTCGTTTTTTCCGATCCTTCAGCGAAGATAGAAAGCTAGAGACGCGACACTGACCTTTTCTCGCTTGGATCTCTTCTTGTTACGCCGGCTCTTTGGCTTTCAATCAGAACTTATGGCTGCTGCAGTGGACGAAGGTAGTTTGGCCCTCACCCTAATGGTCTTTTCAGAGAGATCAAACTTTTAGGGTTATGAAGCTCTCACTCAAGATATCCTCTCGCTGCGCTACATCTGGTCCCAATGGCCCACATCATTAACCTCCCGTTGTTCCAGCTATAGCATGTGAGCGATAAGAACTCGGGCCTGATGCTGAAGTAGAGGAATTCTGTGACAATGGCTCTTTACGAGGGACTGGCCAAATTTCGATGCGATTTCAGCCTTCTTAGTCTACTTCTTCTAGCGTATGGTATGATGGCACGCTCCCCGGAACATTCTAGCCAGGCGTCGCATGCGAAGACCTGATGCAGCACATTGGGGGGTCTCCGGGATGGCATTGGGCTCAATAGAGAGAGAATTACAACACTTGTGACATCCTTGTCTGGTTGCGGACTCCGCAATGTCCGTCGGACGTTTGACACATCAGATTACTGAACATGGATATTGCTCGAGCCACATGTCAGACAGCTGCATCTCTCCACCAGCTTCAGAAAGACTGTCCTGTCAGGCTTATTCCCCAGCTTGCTATTACCCAACGATTGGCCAGTACTGCTTAACAAAAGTCTGCAACTGGCCTGGCCCACTACGTCTATCAATTCTGGCAATGCAGGGCAACAGGTAGGTAATGCTACAGCTTCGATTCTACGGGTTATCTGTCGACGCTGGCCGCTGCGTAGACTACTATAGTGCGTATGCAGAGCTGCGAACCTCGTTCCGACAGGCCGGCTCAATCTTTCCCTTCCTCCGAACCCGCCCGGACATCGTGTAATCAAAAGAGCCCATCGCACATATTCTGGAAGAGCTGCAGATCAGAAAGATGCACCTCCTGCCTCCCCTCCTGGACTTTCTTATGCACAGAAGTCGTGATGCTGCGGTGATGAAGTCCGGCATTGGCACCGTCCTTGGCTCTTGCAAGGTTTAGATCCTGAATGAGCGGTGGGGCGGTCCTCTACCGTTAGTGAAAACGAGTAAGCTTTGTCCTTTCATTTTGCCCTCTCCCAAACAGTCTGGCTCTATCCCATTGAGAGGTGCTCCAAAAGCCTCAACACCATAGGCACGCCAAGCATAGATGTTTCACTATCAACATTTTGTCCATTCTATGATGATTAAGACGTGCGGTAGCTTCCGATGTGGACTCCAGCTACTGTTTTCTGATTTTCGGCGGGCACAGTGCGCGGACTGGTCAGTAAAGCTTCCCGGAGGCGCAATTCACGTTCAGTACAAAGTATGAAGGCTTTCTTCGTGAAATCCTAGTGAGCTTGAAAGACCTTGTCAGACCATCGCGAATGAGCTTGAAAGACCTTTTAAGAACGGATTCGCTATAGCCATGTGTGTAGCACGATCAATAGCACGCTGTTTATTCGAATTACGGAAAGCAATTCGGGAAGGATGCCCTCTACCGTAGTAGGCACAAAACAGTAGAGTCTACCAGAAGAGTGCTTGCATCGTCGCTGTGATTGCTTGCTTTGTATACTCTTGACAGTGTGTTGGCACGCGATTGACTGACCCGCTGAACTGCTCTACGTCTCTTTCCTCCTGC